>OX104117.1:75398351-75626196 GCA_944474755.1 Limnoperna fortunei | reverse complement strand
TAGAGGGTGTTTGTAGATATAGAATACTAAGTGTACATTCAGACATTTAGAGGGTGTTTGTAGATATAGAATACTAAGTGTACATTCAGACATTTAGAGGGTGTTTGTAGATATAGAATACTAAGTGTACATTCAGACATTTAGAGGGTGTTTGTAGATATAGAATACTAAGTGTACATTCAGACATTTAGAGGATGTTTGTAGATATAGAATACTAAGTGTACATTCAGACATTTAGAGGGTGTTTGTAGATATAGAATACTAAGTGTACATTCAGACATTTAGAGGGTGTTTGTAGATATAGAATACTAAGTGTACATTCAGACATTTAGAGGGTGTTTGTAGATATAGAATACTAAGTGTACATTCAGACATTTAGAGGGTGTTTGTAGATATAGAATACTAAGTGTACATTCAGACATTTAGAGGGTGTTTGTAGATATAGAATACTAAGTGTACATTCAGACATTTAGAGGGTGTTTGTAGATATAGAATACTAAGTGTACATTCAGACATTTAGAGGGTGTTTGTAGATATAGAATACTAAGTGTACATTCAGACATTTAGAGGGTGTTTGTAGATATAGAATACTAAGTGTACATTCAGACATTTAGATGGTGTTTGTAGATATAGAATACTAAGTGTACATTCAGACATTTAGAGGGTGTTTGTAGATATAGAATACTAAGTGTACATTCAGACATTTAGAGGGTGTTTGTAGATATAGAATACTAAGTGTACATTCAGACATTTAGAGGGTGTTTGTAGATATAGAATACTAAGTGTACATTCAGACATTTAGAGGGTGTTTGTAGATATAGAATACTAAGTGTACATTCAGACATTTAGAGGGTGTTTGTAGATATAGAATACTAAGTGTACATTCAGACATTTAGAGGGTGTTTGTAGATATAGAATACTAAGTGTACATTCAGACATTTAGAGGGTGTTTGTAGATATAGAATACTAAGTGTACATTCAGACATTTAGAGGGTGTTTGTAGATATAGAATACTAAGTGTACATTCAGACATTTAGAGGGTGTTTGTAGATATAGAATACTAAGTGTACATTCAGACATTTAGAGGGTGTTTGTAGATATAGAATACTAAGTGTACATTCAGACATTTAGAGGGTGTTTGTAGATATAGAATACTAAGTGTACATTCAGACATTTAGAGGGTGTTTGTAGATATAGAATACTAAGTGTACATTCAGACATTTAGAGGGTGTTTGTAGATATAGAATACTAAGTGTACATTCAGACATTTAGAGGGTGTTTGTAGATATAGAATACTAAGTGTACATTCAGACATTTAGAGGGTGTTTGTAGATATAGAATACTAAGTGTACATTCAGACATTTAGAGGGTGTTTGTAGATATAGAATACTAAGTGTACATTCAGACATTTAGAGGGTGTTTGTAGATATAGAATACTAAGTGTACATTCAGACATTTAGATGGTGTTTGTAGATATAGAATACTAAGTGTACATTCAGACATTTAGAGGGTGTTTGTAGATATAGAATACTAAGTGTACATTCAGACATTTAGAGGGTGTTTGTAGATATAGAATACTAAGTGTACATTCAGACATTTAGAGGGTGTTTGTAGATATAGAATACTAAGTGTACATTCAGACATTTAGAGGGTGTTTGTAGATATAGAATACTAAGTGTACATTCAGACATTTAGAGGGTGTTTGTAGATATAGAATACTAAGTGTACATTCAGACATTTAGAGGGTGTTTGTAGATATAGAATACTAAGTGTACATTCAGACATTTAGAGGGTGTTTGTAGATATAGAATACTAAGTGTACATTCAGACATTTAGAGGGTGTTTGTAGATATAGAATACTAAGTGTACATTCAGACATTTAGAGGGTGTTTGTAGATATAGAATACTAAGTGTACATTCAGACATTTAGAGGGTGTTTGTAGATATAGAATACTAAGTGTACATTCAGACATTTAGAGGGTGTTTGTAGATATAGAATACTAAGTGTACATTCAGACATTTAGAGGGTGTTTGTAGATATAGAATACTAAGTGTACATTCAGACATTTAGAGGGTGTTTGTAGATATAGAATACTAAGTGTACATTCAGACATTTAGAGGGTGTTTGTAGATATAGAATACTAAGTGTACATTCAGACATTTAGAGGGTGTTTGTAGATATAGAATACTAAGTGTACATTCAGACATTTAGAGGGTGTTTGTAGATATAGAATACTAAGTGTACATTCAGACATTTAGAGGGTGTTTGTAGATATAGAATACTAAGTGTACATTCAGACATTTAGAGGGTGTTTGTAGATATAGAATACTAAGTGTACATTCAGACATTTAGAGGGTGTTTGTAGATATAGAATACTAAGTGTACATTCAGACATTTAGAGGGTGTTTGTAGATATAGAATACTAAGTGTACATTCAGACATTTAGAGGGTGTTTGTAGATATAGAATACTAAGTGTACATTCAGACATTTAGAGGGTGTTTGTAGATATAGAATACTAAGTGTACATTCAGACATTTAGAGGGTGTTTGTAGATATAGAATACTAAGTGTACATTCAGACATTTAGAGGGTGTTTGTAGATATAGAATACTAAGTGTACATTCAGACATTTAGAGGGTGTTTGTAGATATAGAATACTAAGTGTACATTCAGACATTTAGAGGGTGTTTGTAGATATAGAATACTAAGTGTACATTCAGACATTTAGAGGGTGTTTGTAGATATAGAATACTAAGTGTACATTCAGACATTTAGAGGGTGTTTGTAGATATAGAATACTAAGTGTACATTCAGACATTTAGAGGGTGTTTGTAGATATAGAATACTAAGTGTACATTCAGACATTTAGAGGGTGTTTGTAGATATAGAATACTAAGTGTACATTCAGACATTTAGAGGGTGTTTGTAGATATAGAATACTAAGTGTACATTCAGACATTTAGAGGGTGTTTGTAGATATAGAATACTAAGTGTACATTCAGACATTTAGAGGGTGTTTGTAGATATAGAATACTAAGTGTACATTCAGACATTTAGAGGGTGTTTGTAGATATAGAATACTAAGTGTACATTCAGACATTTAGAGGGTGTTTGTAGATATAGAATACTAAGTGTACATTCAGACATTTAGAGGGTGTTTGTAGATATAGAATACTAAGTGTACATTCAGACATTTAGAGGGTGTTTGTAGATATAGAATACTAAGTGTACATTCAGACATTTAGAGGGTGTTTGTAGATATAGAATACTAAGTGTACATTCAGACATTTAGAGGGTGTTTGTAGATATAGAATACTAAGTGTACATTCAGACATTTAGAGGGTGTTTGTAGATATAGAATACTAAGTGTACATTCAGACATTTAGAGGGTGTTTGTAGATATAGAATACTAAGTGTACATTCAGACATTTAGAGGGTGTTTGTAGATATAGAATACTAAGTGTACATTCAGACATTTAGAGGGTGTTTTGTAGATATAGAATACTAAGTGTACATTCAGACATTTAGAGGGTGTTTGTAGATATAGAATACTAAGTGTACATTCAGACATTTAGAGGGTGTTTGTAGATATAGAATACTAAGTGTACATTCAGACATTTAGAGGGTGTTTGTAGATATAGAATACTAAGTGTACATTCAGACATTTAGAGGGTGTTTGTAGATATAGAATACTAAGTGTACATTCAGACATTTAGAGGGTGTTTGTAGATATAGAATACTAAGTGTACATTCAGACATTTAGAGGGTGTTTGTAGATATAGAATACTAAGTGTACATTCAGACATTTAGAGGGTGTTTGTAGATATAGAATACTAAGTGTACATTCAGACATTTAGAGGGTGTTTGTAGATATAGAATACTAAGTGTACATTCAGACATTTAGAGGGTGTTTGTAGATATAGAATACTAAGTGTACATTCAGACATTTAGAGGGTGTTTGTAGATATAGAATACTAAGTGTACATTCAGACATTTAGAGGGTGTTTGTAGATATAGAATACTAAGTGTACATTCAGACATTTAGAGGGTGTTTGTAGATATAGAATACTAAGTGTACATTCAGACATTTAGAGGGTGTTTGTAGATATAGAATACTAAGTGTACATTCAGACATTTAGAGGGTGTTTGTAGATATAGAATACTAAGTGTACATTCAGACATTTAGATGGTGTTTGTAGATATAGAATACTAAGTGTACATTCAGACATTTAGAGGGTGTTTGTAGATATAGAATACTAAGTGTACATTCAGACATTTAGAGGGTGTTTGTAGATATAGAATACTAAGTGTACATTCAGACATTTAGAGGGTGTTTGTAGATATAGAATACTAAGTGTACATTCAGACATTTAGAAGGTGTTTGTAGATATAGAATACTAAGTGTACATTCAGACATTTAGAGGGTGTTTGTAGATATAGAATACTAAGTGTACATTCAGACATTTAGAGGGTGTTTGTAGATATAGAATACTAAGTGTACATTCAGACATTTAGAGGGTGTTTGTAGATATAGAATACTAAGTGTACATTCAGACATTTAGAGGGTGTTTGTAGATATAGAATACTAAGTGTACATTCAGACATTTAGGAGGGTGTTTGTAGATATAGAATACTAAGTGTACATTCAGACATTTAGAGGGTGTTTGTAGATATAGAATACTAAGTGTACATTCAGACATTTAGAGGGTGTTTGTAGATATAGAATACTAAGTGTACATTCAGACATTTAGAGGGTGTTTGTAGATATAGAATACTAAGTGTACATTCAGACATTTAGAGGGTGTTTGTAGATATAGAATACTAAGTGTACATTCAGACATTTAGAGGGTGTTTGTAGATATAGAATACTAAGTGTACATTCAGACATTTAGAGGGTGTTTGTAGATATAGAATACTAAGTGTACATTCAGACATTTAGAGGGTGTTTGTAGATATAGAATACTAAGTGTACATTCAGACATTTAGAGGGTGTTTGTAGATATAGAATACTAAGTGTACATTCAGACATTTAGAGGGTGTTTGTAGATATAGAATACTAAGTGTACATTCAGACATTTAGAGGGTGTTTGTAGATATAGAATACTAAGTGTACATTCAGACATTTAGAGGGTGTTTGTAGATATAGAATACTAAGTGTACATTCAGACATTTAGAGGGTGTTTGTAGATATAGAATACTAAGTGTACATTCAGACATTTAGAGGGTGTTTGTAGATATAGAATACTAAGTGTACATTCAGACATTTAGAGGGTGTTTGTAGATATAGAATACTAAGTGTACATTCAGACATTTAGAGGGTGTTTGTAGATATAGAATACTAAGTGTACATTCAGACATTTAGAGGGTGTTTGTAGATATAGAATACTAAGTGTACATTCAGACATTTAGAGGGTGTTTGTAGATATAGAATACTAAGTGTACATTCAGACATTTAGAGGGTGTTTGTAGATATAGAATACTAAGTGTACATTCAGACATTTAGAGGGTGTTTGTAGATATAGAATACTAAGTGTACATTCAGACATTTAGAGGGTGTTTGTAGATATAGAATACTAAGTGTACATTCAGACATTTAGAGGGTGTTTGTAGATATAGAATACTAAGTGTACATTCAGACATTTAGAGGGTGTTTGTAGATATAGAATACTAAGTGTACATTCAGGACTTTAGAGGGTGGTTGTAGATATAGAATACTAAGTGTACATTCAGACATTTAGAGGGTGTTTGTAGATATAGAATACTAAGTGTACATTCAGACATTTAGAGGGTGTTTGTAGATATAGAATACTAAGTGTACATTCAGACATTTAGAGGGTGTTTGTAGATATAGAATACTAAGTGTACATTTAGACATTTAGAGGGTGTTTGTAGATATAGAATACTAAGTGTAAATTCAGGCCTTTAGAGGGTGTTTGTAGATATAGAATACTAAGTGTACATTCAGACATTTAGAGGGTGTTTGTAGATATAGAATACTAAGTGTACATTCAGACATTTAGAGGGTGTTTGTAGATATAGAATACTAAGTGTACATTCAGACATTTAGAGGGTGTTTGTAGATATAGAATACTAAGTGTACATTCAGACATTTAGAGGGTAGTTTGTAGATATAGAATACTAAGTGTACATTCAGACATTTAGAGGGTGTTTGTAGATATAGAATACTAAGTGTACATTCAGACATTTAGAGGGTGTTGTAGATATAGAATACTAAGTGTACATTCAGACATTTAGTGGATGTTTGTAGATATAGAATACTAAGTGTACATTCAGACATTTAGAAGGTGTTTGTAAATATAGAATACTAAGTGTACATTCAGACATTTAGAAGGTGTTTGTAGATATAGAATACTAAGTGTACATTCAGACATTTAGAGGGTGTTTGTAGATATAGAATACTAAGTGTACATTCAGACATTTAGAGGGTGGTTGTAGATATAGAATACTAAGTGTACATTCAGACATTTAGAGGGTGTTTGTAGATATAGAATACTAAGTGTACATTCAGACATTTAGAGGGTGGTTGTAGATATAGAATACTAAGTGTACATTCAGACATTTAGAGGGTGTTTGTAGATATAGAATACTAAGTGTACATTCAGACATTTAGAGGGTGTTTGTAGATATAGAATACTAAGTGTACATTCAGACATTTAGAGGCTGTTTGTAGATATAGAATACTAAGTGTACATTCAGACATTTAGAGGGTGTTTGTAGATATAGAATACTAAGTGTACATTCAGACATTTAGAGGGTGTTTGTAGATATAGAACTACTAAGTGTACATTCAGACATTTAGAGGGTGTTTGTAGATATAGAATACTAAGTGTACATTCAGACATTTAGAGGGTGTTTGTAGATATAGAATACTAAGTGTACATTCAGACATTTAGAGGGTGTTTGTAGATATAGAATACTAAGTGTACATTCAGACATTTAGAGGGTGTTTGTAGATATAGAATACTAAGTGTACATTCAGACATTTAGAGGGTGTTTGTAGATATAGAATACTAAGTGTACATTCAGACATTTAGAAGGTGTTTGTAGATATAGAATACTAAGTGTACATTCAGACATTTAGAGGGTGTTTGTAGATATAGAATACTAAGTGTACATTCAGACATTTAGAGGGTGTTTGTAGATATAGAATACTAAGTGTACATTCAGACATTTAGAGGGTGTTTGTAGATATAGAATACTAAGTGTACATTCAGACATTTAGAGGATGTTTGTAGATATAGAATACTAAGTGTACATTCAGACATTTAGAGGGTGTTTGTAGATATAGAATACTAAGTGTACATTCAGACATTTAGAGGGTGTTTGTAGATATAGAATACTAAGTGTACATTCAGACATTTAGAGGGTGTTTTTAGATATAGAATACTAAGTGTACATTCAGACATTTAGAGGGTGTTTGTAGATATAGAATACTAAGTGTACATTCAGACATTTAGAGGGTGTTTGTAGATATAGAATACTAAGTGTACATTCAGACATTTAGAGGGTGTTTGTAGATATAGAATACTAAGTGTACATTCAGACATTTAGATGGTGTTTGTAGATATAGAATACTAAGTGTACATTCAGGCCTTTAGAGGGTGTTTGTAGATATAGAATACTAAGTGTACATTCAGACATTTAGAGGGTGTTTGTAGATATAGAATACTAAGTGTACATTCAGACATTTAGAGGGTGTTTGTAGATATAGAATACTAAGTGTACATTCAGACATTTAGAGGATGTTTGTAGATATAGAATACTAAGTGTACATTCAGACATTTAGAGGTGTTTGTAGATATAGAATACTAAGTGTACATTCAGACATTTAGAGGGTGTTTGTAGATATAGAATACTAAGTGTACATTCAGACATTTAGAGGGTGTTTGTAGATATAGAATACTAAGTGTACATTCAGACATTTAGATGGTGTTTGTAGATATAGAATACTAAGTGTACATTCAGACATTTAGAGGGTGTTTGTAGATATAGAATACTAAGTGTACATTCAGACATTTAGATGGTGTTTGTAGATATAGAATACTAAGTGTACATTCAGACATTTAGAGGATGTTTGTAGATATAGAATACTAAGTGTACATTCAGACATTTAGAAGGTGTTTGTAGATATAGAATACTAAGTGTACATTCAGACATTTAGAGGGTGTTTGTAGATATAGAATACTAAGTGTACATTCAGACATTTAGAGGGTGTTTGTAGATATAGAATACTAAGTGTACATTCAGACATTTAGAGGGTGTTTGTAGATATAGAATACTAAGTGTACATTCAGACATTTAGAGGGTGTTTGTAGATATAGAATACTAAGTGTACATTCAGACATTTAGAGGGTGTTTGTAGATATAGAATACTAAGTGTACATTCAGACATTTAGAGGGTGTTTGTAGATATAGAATACTAAGTGTACATTCAGACATTTAGAGGGTGTTTGTAGATATAGAATACTAAGTGTACATTCAGACATTTAGAGGATGTTTGTAGATATAGAATACTAAGTGTACATTCAGACATTTAGAGGGTGTTTGTAGATATAGAATACTAAGTGTACATTCAGACATTTAGAGGATGTTTGTAGATATAGAATACTAAGTGTACATTCAGACATTTAGAGGATGTTTGTAGATATAGAATACTAAGTGTACATTCAGACATTTAGAGGGTGTTTGTAGATATAGAATACTAAGTGTACATTCAGACATTTAGATGTGTTTGTAGATATAGAATACTAAGTGTACATTCAGGACATTTAGACGGTGTTTGTAGATATAGAATACTAAGTGTACATTCAGACATTTAGAGGGTGTTTGTAGATATAGAATACTAAGTGTACATTCAGACATTTAGAGGGTGTTTGTAGATATAGAATACTAAGTGTACATTCAGACATTTAGAGGATGTTTGTAGATATAGAATACTAAGTGTACATTCAGACATTTAGAAGGTGTTTGTAGATATAGAATACTAAGTGTACATTCAGACATTTAGAGGATGTTTGTAGATATAGAATTCTAAGTGTACATTCAGACATTTAGAGGGTGTTTGTAGATATAGAATACTAAGTGTACATTCAGACATTTAGAGGGTGTTTGTAGATATAGAATACTAAGTGTACATTCAGACATTTAGAGGATGTTTGTAGATATAGAATACTAAGTGTACATTCAGACATTTAGAAGGTGTTTGTAGATATAGAATACTAAGTGTACATTCAGACATTTAGAGGATGTTTGTAGATATAGAATACTAAGTGTACATTCAGACATTTAGAAGGTGTTTGTAGATATAGAATACTAAGTGTACATTCAGACATTTAGAGGATGTTTGTAGATATAGAATTCTAAGTGTACATTCAGACATTTAGAGGGTGTTTGTAGATATAGAATACTAAGTGTACATTCAGACATTTAGAGGGTGTTTGTAGATATAGAATACTAAGTATACATTCAGACATTTAGAGGGTGTTTGTAGATATAGAATACTAAGTGTACATTCAGACATTTAGAGGATGTTTGTAGAGCTTTTATTTTTTACCAAATTTAATCAAAACAGTACACAGCAATTCTTGTTTCAATGTATCTCTATGTTTCCGATATTTACTACCTAAAATACCATTGTTTCAATGGAGTAGAGAAAATTCACTCCAACACTGCGAATTGATGGATAAAAACCTCCGAGCAAAAAGAACCCCATCGACATAACCTGCTGTTCCGAATATTCAGATAGATACGTCAGTCGGATAAACTTTATTATTGGAAATACACGATTGTAGGATGGAATGCAAATACAACAAATAATACAAACATATAAACAACATAAAATACTGCATTTTGGAATAAATCCACCTTTCTCAGTATTAAAGAGTTTTTATTGAATGGAGCTAGACTGCAAAACTTGATGATTCGATTTCAACGTATCATATTGTCAAACTACCAAGATCTTTACACTTTACTTAAAGATTTCAAAATATATCAATGCTATTTAATAGTGTTTAGTTCAGGCATTTCATGTAAGCCAATCTAAATGCCATATAAGGAGGATATTTGCTTGACACTTTTAAAATAAAAGCGTTTGTGTTAGTATTTTACCGAATTAAAGATAATGAAACTTTCTAATAGAAATGTTTACAACTGTTGGACGTCTTATAGTTTGAAATATTTAAGTAAATTTTTTGTTAGCAGTTAATCGGTCACATAATTGTCTTTCAGTAATCTATTTGACATTAAGGGTGCATGATAATGATAAGCTTTCGTTTGTTAATATAAATCCCTGATGACTTTACTTGAAGTCTGTTGGTATTTGTAGCGTTAATTCGACTATAAAATTGTTGACGTATCTAAGATTAACGAGAGCATGTTGAGAAAACTTGTCTTTTTAAATGTAACCTTTCTAAAAAAACACACGTTAAAAATCTCTGATAAATTCTCTTGCACATATTTTTCAATCATTAACACCACGCAAATGATGAACATCAACAACGACCCAGGTTTCTAAAAAACTCTGAAGGATTATTATCTTTTTTTCTTGAAAGTTATTCCGCTTTGCAATTGGTATGTTTACTATAACACACCATACAACAGTTGACAGTTTTGGCAGTGTGTAACATAAAAAAAGTTTTACAAAGAGAGATACGACGTGTATTGATGTATCATCGCCTTGCTGGCTGCTTCAAGAGATATGGATTTTTGATCGAAATTATTTTATATATTGTAACTGTTTTTAAAATTTTAAAATTATATATGTAATTTTTCAAACATATGCCATTTCTATATTAATATATCAATTTTATAAGGTTTAAAATATTGCAAAATTAAAAAAAAAACGTATTTTTTTTTAAATAATGTACCCGGTAGCAATGATTACTGTAAACCAAGATCAATTTCTCTCATTTACAAAAGTAACTACATCAAATCAACAAATATATTCTTTGGTTCATTCAAAAAAGATTAAAACAAGAATAACAAAACGCTTCTACCAAAACTGCCGATGGTTGTACATCGTATCCGACGGGCTTCAACAAAAATAAGATGTGTCGGTTGTACGGTGTTCATAATACAGTATCCATAGCAGAAGTAATGCACAATCTACCAACACATTTGTTTGTTTATGACAACGAATGATGTCATTGAAGGTTTTGCTATTACAATTAATTACTTGTAATATGCATGGATGGTCTCCCCAAATAAACTTCAATGAAATAAAACGTTCACATGTAAACCTATTATAAAACATTTTCTCACATTATTATCATTTTAATTCAATAAGACATGTAAATGGAGATGACAAATATTTCTTTGATCATAAAAGTCTTTTCTTGTTATTAATTTCCAGTTTGCATGCCAGTTATGATAAGTAAATATTATTCTGTTAAAATATATGACGAAAATGTCCAAGATACGCATCATGAAAAAATTTAATTATGGTATGTTAAATAGGGATATTATGGTATGCATGAACTTTTGATCAATTTTGAGACTGATTTGTATTTGTCATGCAAGAGATGTAAAATACATTTAATATTCTTCCCACGTGTTGATGTAACCTTTACAGTCTGCTAGTTTTAAATTTGTTTAGCTAAATAAATTTGCAAACAAGCCATCCATCTGCAGACCTAAACAAATTTGTTTTGATGTTTCCTTGTGACAATTGTTTCTGCCATTAATATGCACATGCTATATGTTATATCCTTACCATCTGAAGGCAGATTATAGTCAATAATTTGGATGCTTGTTTGTTTATTTGCACGGTGTTTAACGTTGTTTGTCTATTTGCATGGTGTTTAACGTTGTTTGTTTATTTGCATGGTGTTTAACGTTGTTTGTCTATTTGCATGGTGTTAAACGTTGTTTGTTTATTTGCACGGTGTTTAACGTTGTTTGTCTATTTTCATGGTGTTTACCGTTGTTTCTCTATTTGCACGGTGTTTAACGTTGTTTGTTTATTTGGATGATGTTTAACGTTGTTTGTCTATTTTCATGGTGTTTGACGTTGTTTGTTTATTTGGATGGTGTTTAACGTTGTTTGTCTATTTGCACGGTGTTTAACGTTGTTTGTCTATTTGCATGGTGTTTAACGTTGTTTGTTTATTTGCATGGTGTTTAACGTTGTTTGTTTATTTGCACGGTGTTTAACGTTGTTTCTCTATTTGCATGGTGTTAACGTTGTTTCTCTATTTGTATGGTGTTTACCGTTGTTTCTCTATTTGTATGGTGTTTACCGTTGTTTGTCTATTTTCATGGTGTTTAACGTTGTTTGTCTATTTTCATGGTGTTTGACGTTGTTTGTCTATTTGCACGGTGTTAAACGTTGTTTGCTTATTTGCACGGTGTTAACGTTGTTTCTCTGTTTGTATGGTGTTTAACGTTGTTTGTCTATTTGTATGGTGTTTAACGTTGTTTGTCTATTTTCATGGTGTTTAACGTTGTTTGTCTATTTGTATGGTGTTTAACGTTGTTTGTCTATTTGTATGGTGTTAACGTTGTTTGTCTATTTGTATGGTGTTTGACGTTGTTTGTCTATTTGTATGGTGTTTAACGTTGTTTGTCTATTTGCATGGTGTTAACGTTGTTTCTCTATTTGTATGGTGTTTGACGTTGTTTGTCTATTTGCATGGTGTTAACGTTGTTTGTCTATTTGTATGGTGTTCAACGTTGTTTGTCTATTTGCACGGTGTTTAACGTTGTTTGTTTATTTGCATGGTGTTAACGTTGTTTGTCTATTTGCATGGTGTTAACGTTGTTTGTCTATTTGCATGGTGTTTAACATTGTTTGTTTATTTGCACGGTGTTTAACGTTGTTTGTTTATTTGCACGGTGTTTAACGTTGTTTGTTTATTTGCACGGTGTTAAACGTTGTTTGTTTATTTGCACGGTGTTAAACGTTGTTTGTTTATTTGCATGGTGTTTAACGTTGTTTGTTTATTTGCATGGTGTTTACCGTTGTTTGTTTATTTGCACGGTGTTTAACGTTGTTTGTTTCTTTGCACGGTGTTTAACGTTGTTTGTTTATTTGCACGGTGTTAAAACGTTGTTTGTTTATTTGCACAGTGCTTTACGTTATTTGTTTATTTGCACGGTGTTTAACGTTGTTTGTTTATTTGCACGGTGTTTAACGTTGTTTGTTTAAATGCATGTTGTTTAACGTTGTTTGTTTATTTGCACGGTGTTAAACGTTGTTTGTTTATTTGCATGGTGTTTAACGTTGTTTGTTTATTTGCATGGTGTTTAACGTTGTTTGTCTATTTTCATGGTGTTTAACGTTGTTTGTCTATTTTCATGGTGTTTAACGTTGTTTGTCTATTTTCATGGTGTTTAACGTTGTTTGTC
Source organism: Limnoperna fortunei (assembly GCA_944474755.1). Classification (NCBI taxonomy): domain Eukaryota; kingdom Metazoa; phylum Mollusca; class Bivalvia; order Mytilida; family Modiolidae; genus Limnoperna; species Limnoperna fortunei. The sequence goes on along the minus strand of OX104117.1, from coordinate 75,612,830 downwards.
TATTTGCACGGTGTTTGACGTTGTTTGTCTATTTGCATGGTGTTTAACGTTGTTTGTTTATTTGCATGGTGTTAACGTTGTTTGTCTATTTGTATGGTGTTTAACGTTGTTTGTCTATTTTCATGGTGTTTAACGTTGTTTGTCTATTTTCATGGTGTTTAACGTTGTTTGTTTATTTGCATGGTGTTAACGTTGTTTGTCTATTTGCATGGTGTTTAACGTTGTTTGTTTATTTGTATGGTGTTTAACGTTGTTTGTCTATTTTCATGGTTTTTAACGTTGTTTGTTTATTTGCACGGTGTAAAACGTTGTTTGCTTATTTGCATGGTGTTAACGTTGTTTGTCTATTTGCATGGTGTTTAACGTTGTTTGTTTATTTGCATGGTGTTAACGTTGTTTGTCTATTTGTATGGTGTTCAACGTTGTTTGTTTATTTGCACGGTGTTTAACGTTGTTTGTTTATTTGCATGGTGTTAACGTTGTTTGTCTATTTGCATGGTGTTAACGTTGTTTGTCTATTTGCATGGTGTTTAACGTTGTTTGTCTATTTGCATGGTGTTTAACGTTGTTTGTTTATTTGCATGGTGTTAACGTTGTTTGTCTATTTTCATGGTGTTAACGTTGTTTCTCTATTTGTATGGTGTTTAACGTTGTTTGTCTATTTGCATGGTGTTAACGTTGTTTGTCTATTTGCATGGTGTTTAACGTTGTTTGTTTATTTGCATGGTGTTTAACGTTGTTTATTTATTTGTATGGTGTTCAACGTTGTTTGTTTATTTGCATGGTGTTTAACGTTGTTTGTTTATTTGCACGGTGTTTAACGTTGTTTGTTTATTTGCACGGTGTTAAAACGTTGTTTGTTTATTTGCACAGTGCTTTACGTTATTTGTTTATTTGCACGGTGTTTAACGTTGTTTGTTTATTTGCACGGTGTTTAACGTTGTTTGTTTAAATGCATGGTGTTTAACGTTGTTTGTTTATTTGCATGGTGTTTAACGTTGTTTGTTTATTTGCACGGTGTTAAACGTTGTTTGTTTATTTGCATGGTGTTTAACGTTGTTTGTTTATTTGCATGGTGTTTAACGTTGTTTGTTAATGTGCACGGTGTTAAACGTTGTTTGTTTATTTGCATGGTGTTTAACGTTGTTTGTTTATTTGCACGGTGTTTAACGTTGTTTGTTTATTTGCACGGTATTTACCGTTGTTTGTTTGTTTTTATGGTGTTTAACACTGTTTTTCTATTTGTATCGTGTTTAACGTTGTTTGTCTATTTGCACAGTGTTTAACGTTGTTTGTTTATTTGCAATTTATTTCAGAATTTTCCAGCATGTTGTCCAGTTTGTATTGGAGGCAGAAAGAGGCAGAAACAGGAGTACCCACCGAAAACCCGGAACCTCGGCAGTAAAACTGGCAATCCTTGACAATTACAGTTGGAGTGGCGCTCATCCTGCGGCTTAAATAAGCAAACTGAGTGTTGACAGGCCACGTACCTTATTCGCTCGGCCACCGATGCCCTTCAATAATTTGAACATAATGTAACGATGGGATTTAGACAGTTACATCAGTATAGTAGCCCTGTTATTCTCCATCGAAGCATATAGTCTAGAAAAGTAGACATTAAAACGTAGATTTAACACGAAGTTCCGTTTGCACAATACATATTTCCCACATGAAGGTAATATGTAAACAAAGATTCTCTAAAACAAATAATGAAATGCCAGGTGTGACAAAGCGAATTACGATATGTCTGACGTTTTGTACCTTATCATGCAAAAGAATGACGTTGTGTCAGTCTAAGTTTAGTTATGTTAAATTCCACGTGGATCAATACATTAATAATTACATGTATAACTAATATAAAATTAATAACAATGCCTTTGTTTTTTTCTTCATGTAGTTATGCAATAAGAAAAAAACACTGAAGCTATAACACAAATCTTCCACGATTTCGTATGAAGTATAATTAAGGGAGTGCTTTATGATTTAACTACTATAATATTCACTTAGATAACAGCAAAACTGTCGATATGATATATTTTGCTTAACCAGCCCAATACGGATTTTACTAGTCCAATATCGGTATTGGCCTGATCGACCCGTATTGGCTCGACGCCAACCTGTATTGGCCTAATTGATTTGGGCTAGTTAATCAATAAAGATATCATAACGTCCATTTGGCGATCTGACGCGTACTGTTTGACTAATGCAGAAGTATTAATCATGGTAAGGATCTAGTAGTGTTAAAATCAGAAAATTTACAAATGAACAAACGAAGACGGGTTAAAGTGAAAAAATAAAAGAAAACAATCAAAATACAAACAAATACTCAACACTAAAACCTCTGAACAAGGGTGATATAACAGTTATCAGACAACAAGGGTGATATAACAGTTATCAGGCACACTAAAACCTCTGAACAAGGGTGATATAACAGTTATCAGACAACAAGGGTGATATAACAGTTATCAGGCACACTAAAACCTCTGAACAAGGGTGATATAACAGTTATCAGGCATACTAAAACCTCTGAACAAGCGTGATAAAACAGTTATCAGACAACAAGGGTGATATAACAGTTATCAGGCACACTAAAACCTCTGAACAAGGGTGATATAACAGTTATCAGGCATACTAAAACCTCTGAACAAGGGTGATATAATAGTTATCAGGCATACTAAAACATCTGAACAAGGGTGATATAACAGTTATCAGACATACTAAAACCTCTGAACAAGGGTGATATAACAGTTATCAGGCATACTAAAACCTCTGAACAAGGGTGATATAACAGTTATCAGGCATACTAAAACCTCTGAACTAGGGTGATATAACAGTTATCAGGCATACTAAAACCTCTGAACAAGGGTGATATAACAGTTATCAGGCATACTAAAACCTCTGAACAAGGGTGATATAACAGTTATCAGGCATACTAAAACCTCTGAACTAGGGTGATATAACAGTTATCAGGCATACTAAAACATCTGAACAAGGGTGATATAACAGTTATCAGGCATGCTTTACTTACAATAAAAACGGTGATCGTACACATTTTTGATACCTAATACCTAAATTTATCAGGAAAATGATTGCTACTTAATTTGGTTTAAGCCACCATTTCTTTTGAAATGCATGTATTGACGGCCAGGAGCATCGCTGTAGCAGAGACATATAAATTGTGATTAATGACATGTAATTAACGTCTATGGTTGTACATACTTTATTCGGTTGTTGGTTCTCACGTTTGCTGGTTTATTGGACTAATTGATTTGTGTATTATCTTTTTGTGACAGTTTTCAATGTGGTAGGTATTTTGTTATTACCTTCATTTATACGTACACGTGTGTAAATCTGTAAACAATATAAAGCCAGAGTTAAAACAAAGCTTCAAAATACGTCTCTGTTCAATTGTTTATAGTCAGTTGTGTTTAAGGATAAAAATGCTATTTTTTTGTCATAGTAAAGTCTGGGATGCGACACATTTACTTTGTAAGTTTATTACTGCCCTTAAATGTGTAAATGTTTTAGATTATATGCTTTCTATCTCTTGGATAAATGGCGATTTTCAAATTTGGGTTCACTTTTCAAAAGAAAGGTAAACTAGCTTATTCCCATATCCCCTAGTGGGCCTTCTTATATTGTTGATTTCACTAGCTTTATATATTTAATATCGTATTATTACCGGAATAGAGTCATTTAGTATACTAGGCACGGGTGACTGGTACCAGGGTTCACCAACACAGCTGCTTTAGTATACTAGGCACGGGTGACGGGTACCAGGGTTCACCAACACAGCTGCTTTAGTATACTAGGCACGGGTGACGGGTACCAGGGTTCACCAACACAGCTTCTTCAGTATACTAGGCACGGGTGACGGGTACCAGGTTCACCAACACAGCTGCTTTAGTATACTAGGCACGGGTGACGGGTACCAGGGTTCACCAACACAGCTGCTTAAGTATACTAGGCATGTGTGACGCGTACCAGGGTTCACCAACACAGCTGCTTTAGTATACTAGGCACGGGTGACGGGTACCAGGGTTCACCGACACAGCTGCTTTAGTATACTAGGCACGGTTACGGGTACAAGGGTTCACCAGCACAGCTGCTTTAGTATACTAGGCACGGGTGACGGGTACCGGGGTTCACCAACACAGCTGCTTAAGTATACTAGGCACGGATGACGGGTACCAGGGTTAACCAACACAGCAGCTTTAGTATACTAGGCACGGGTGACGGGTACCAGGGTTCACCGACAGCTGCTATAGTATACTACGCACGGTTACGGGTACAAGGGTTCACCAGCACAGCTGCTTTAGTATACTAGGCACGGGTGACGGTACCAGGGTTCACCAACACAGCTGCTTTAGTATACTAGGCACGGGTGACTGGTACCAGGGTTCACCAACACAGCTGCTTTAGTAAGCTTTAGTATACTAGGCACGGGTGACGGGTACCAGGGTTAACCAACACAGCAGCTTTAGTATACTAGGCACGGGTGACGGGTACCAGGGTTCACCGACAGCTGCTATAGTATACTACGCACGGTTAAGGGTACAAGGGTTCACCAGCACAGCTGCTTTAGTATACTAGGCACGGGTGACGGTACCAGGGTTCACCAACACAGCTGCTTTAGTATACTAGGCACGGGTGACTGGTACCAGGGTTCACCAACACAGCTGCTTTAGTATACTAGGCACGGGTGACGGGTACCAGGGTTCACCAACACAGCTGCTTTAGTAAACTAGGCACGGGTGACTGGTACCAGGGTTCACCAACACAGCTGCTTTAGTATACTAGGCACGGGTGACGGGTACCAGGGTTCACCAACACAGCTGCTTTAGTATACTAGACACCGGTGACGGGTACCAGGGTTCACCAACACAGCTGCTTTAGTATACTAGGCTCGGGTGACAGGTACCAGGGTTCACCAACACAGCTGCTTTAGTATACTAGACACGGGGGACGGGTACCAGAGTTCACCAACACAGCTGATTTAGTATACTAGGCACGGGTGACGGCTACCAGTATTCACCAGCACAGCTGCTTTAGTATACTAGGCACAAGTGAAGGGTACCAGGGTTCACCAACACAGCTGCTTTAGTATACTAGGCTCGGGTGACAGGTACCAGGTTCACCAACACAGCTGCTTTAGTATACTAGCCACGGGGGACGGGTACCAGGGATCACCAACACAGCTGCTTTAGTATACAAGGCACGGGTGACGGCTACCAGTGTTCACCAGCACAGCTGCTTTAGTATACTAGGCACAAGTGAAGGGTACCAGGGTTCAACAACACAGCTGCTTTAGTATACTAGGCACGGGGGACGGGTACCAGGGTTCACCAACACAGCTGCTTTAGTATAGTAGGCATGGGTGTCGGGTAACAGGGTTCACTAACACAGCTGCTTTAGTATATTAGGCACCGGGGACGGGTAACAGGGTTCACTAACACAGCTGCTTTAGTATACTAGGCACGGGTGACGGGTACCAGTGTTCACCAACACGGCTGCTTTAGTATACTAGGCACGGGTGACGGGTACCAGGGTTCACCAACACAGCTGCTTTAGTAAACTAGGCACGGGTGACGGGTACCTGGCTTCACCAACACAGCTGCTTTAGTATGCTAGGCATGGGTGACGGGTACCTGGGTTCACCAACACAGCTGCTTTAGTATACTAGGCACGGGTGACGAGTACCAGGGTTCACCAACCCAGCTGCTTTAGTATACTAGGCACGGTTACGGGTACAAGGGTTCACCAACACAGCTGCTTTAGTATACTAGGCTCGGGTGACAGGTACCAGGTTCACCAACACAGCTGCTTTAGTATACTAGCCACGGGGGACGGGTACCAGGGATCACCAACACAGCTGCTTTAGTATACAAGGCACGGGTGACGGCTACCAGTGTTCACCAGCACAGCTGCTTTAGTATACTAGGCACAAGTGAAGGGTACCAGGGTTCAACAACACAGCTGCTTTAGTATACTAGGCACGGGGGACGGGTACCAGGGTTCACCAACACAGCTGCTTTAGTATAGTAGGCATGGGTGTCGGGTAACAGGGTTCACTAACACAGCTGCTTTAGTATACTAGGCACCGGGGACGGGTAACAGGGTTCACTAACACAGCTGCTTTAGTATACTAGGCACGGGTGACGGGTACCAGTGTTCACCAACACGGCTGCTTTAGTATACTAGGCACGGGTGACGGGTACCAGGGTTCACCAACACAGCTGCTTTAGTAAACTAGGCACGGGTGACGGGTACCTGGCTTCACCAACACAGCTGCTTTAGTATACTAGGCATGGGTGACGGGTACCTGGGTTCACCAACACAGCTGCTTTAGTATACTAGGCACGGGTGACGAGTACCAGGGTTCACCAACCCAGCTGCTTTAGTATACTAGGCACGGTTACGGGTACAAGGGTTCACCAGCACAGCTGCTTTAGTATACTACGCACGGGTGACAGGTACCAGGGTTCACCAACACAGCTGCTTTAGTGTACTACGCACGGGTGACGGGTGCCAGGGTTCACCAAAACAGCTGCTTTAGTATACTAGGCATGGTTACGGGTACCAGGGTTCCCCAGCACAGCTGCTTTAGTATACTAGGCACGGATGACGGGTACCAGGGTTCACCAACACAGCTGCTTTTGTATACTAGGCACGGGTGACGGGTACCAGGGTTCACCAACGCAGCTGCTTTAGTATACTAAACACGGGTGACGGTTACCAGGGTTCACCAACACAGCTGCTTTAGTATACTAAACACGGGTGACGGGTACCAGGGTTCACCAGCACAGCTGCTTTAGTATACTAAACACGGGGGACGGGTACCAGGGTTCACCACAAGCTGCTTTAGTATACTAGGCACGGGTGACGGGTACCAGTGTTCACCAACGCAGCTGCTTTAGTATACTAGGCACGGGTGACGCGTACCAGGGTTCACCGACACAGCTGCTTTAGTATACTAGGCACGGATGACAGGTACCAGGGTTCACCAGCACAGCTGATTTCGTATACTATGCACGGGTGACGGGTGCCAGAGTTCACTAACACAGCTGCTTTAGTATACTAGGCACGGGTGACGGGTACCGGGGTTCACCAACACAGCTGCTTAAGTATACTAGGCACGGTTGACGGGTACCAGGGTTCACCAACACAGCTGCTTAAGTATACTAGGCACGGGTGACAGGTACCAGGGTTCAACAACACAGCTGCTTTAGTATACTAGGCACGGGGGACGGGTACCAGCTAGGGTTCACCAACACAGCTGCTTTAGTATCGTAGGCATGGGTGACGGATAACAGGGTTCACTAACACAGCTGCTTTAGTATACTAGGCACGGGGGACGGGTAACAGGGTTCACTAACACAGCTGCTTTAGCATACTAGGCACGGGTGACGGGTACCAGGGTTCACCAACACAGCTGCTTCAGTATACTAGGCACGGGTGACAGGTACTAGGGTTCACCAACACAGCTGCTTAAGTATACTAGGCACGGGTGACAGGTACCAGGGTTCACCAACCCAGCTGCTTTAGTATACTAGGCACGGTTACGGGTACCAGGGTTCACCAACACAGCTGCTTTAGTGTACTAGGCACGGGTGACGGGTACCAGGGTTCACCAAAACAGCTGCTTTAGTATACTAGGCACGGTTACGGGTACCAGGGTTCACCAACACAGCTGCTTTAGTATACTATGCACGGGTGACGGGTACCATGTTAACCAACACAGCTGCTTTAGTATACTAGGCACGGGTGACGGGTACCAGTGTTCACCAACACAGCTGCTTTAGTATACTAGGCACGGGTGACGGGTACCAGTGTTCACCAGCACAGCTGCTTTAGTATACTAAACACTGGGGACGGGTACCAGGGTTCACCACAAGCTGCTTTAGTATAGTAGGCACAGGTGACGGGTACCAGTGTTCACCAACACAGCTGCTTTAGTATACTAGGCACGGGTGACGGGTACCAGGGTTCACCGACACAGCTGCTTTAGTATACTAGGCACGGATGACAGGTACCAGGGTTCACCAGCACAGCTGACTTCGTATACTAGGCACGGGTGACGGGTGCCAGGGTTCACCAACACAGCTGCTTTAGTATACTAGGCATGGGTGACGGGTACCAGGGTTCACCAGCACAGCTGCTTTAGTATACTAGGCACGGTTACGGGTACAAGGGTTCACCAGCACAGCTGCTTCAGTATACTAGGCACGGGTGACGGGTACCATGGTTCACCAACACAGCTGCTTTAGTATACTAGGCACGGGTGACAGGTACCAGGGTTCACCAACACAGCTGCTTTAGTGTACTAGGCACGGGTGACGGGTGCCAGGGTTCACCAAAACAGCTGCTTTAGTATACTAGGCATGGTTACGGGTACCAGGGTTCCCCAGCACAGCTGCTTTAGTATACTAGGCACGGGTGACGGGTACCAGGGTTCACCAACACAGCTGCTTTTGTATACTAGGCACGGGTGACGGGTACCAGGGTTCACCAACGCAGCTGCTTTAGTATACTAAACACGGGTGACGGTTACCAGGGTTCACCAACACAGCTGCTTTAGTATACTAAACACGGGTGACGGGTACCAGGGTTCACCAGCACAGCTGCTTTAGTATACTAAACACGGGGGACGGGTACCAGGGTTCACCACAAGCTGCTTTAGTATACTAGGCACGGGTGACAGGTACTATGGTTCACCTACACAGCTGCTTTAGTGTACTAGGCACTGGTGACGGGTACAAGGGTTCACCAGCACAGCTGCTTCAGTATACTAGGCACGGGTGACAGGTACCAGGGTTCACCAACACAGCTGCTTTAGTGTACTAGGCACGGGTGACGGGTGCCAGGGTTCACCAAAACAGCTGCTTTAGTATACTAGGCATGGTTACGGGTACCAGTGTTCACCAACACAGCTGCTTTAGTATACTAGGCACGGGTGACGGGTACCAGGGTTCACCGACACAGCTGCTTTAGTATACTAGGCACGGATGACAGGTACCAGGGTTCACCAGCACAGCTGACTTCGTATACTAGGCACGGGTGACGGGTGCCAGGGTTCACCAACACAGCTGCTTTAGTATACTAGGCATGGGTGACGGGTACCAGGGTTCACCAGCACAGCTGCTTTAGTATACTAGGCACGGTTACGGGTACAAGGGTTCACCAGCACAGCTGCTTCAGTATACTAGGCACGGGTGACGGGTACCATGGTTCACCAACACAGCTGATTTAGTATACTAGGCACGGGTGACAGGTACCAGGGTTCACCAACACAGCTGCTTTAGTGTACTAGGCACGGGTGACGGGTGCCAGGGTTCACCAAAACAGCTGCTTTAGTATACTAGGCATGGTTACGGGTACCAGGGTTCCCCAGCACAGCTGCTTTAGTATACTAGGCACGGGTGACGGGTACCAGGGTTCACCAACACAGCTGCTTTAGTATACTAGGCACGGGTGACGGGTACCAGGGTTCACCAACGCAGCTGCTTTAGTATACTAAACACGGGTGACGGTTACCAGGGTTCACCAACACAGCTGCTTTAGTATACTAAACACGGGTGACGGGTACCAGGGTTCACCAGCACAGCTGCTTTAGTATACTAAACACGGGGGACGGGTACCAGGGTTCACCACAAGCTGCTTTAGTATACTAGGCACGGGTGACAGGTACTAGGGTTCACCTACACAGCTGCTTTAGTGTACTAGGCACTGGTGACGGGTACAAGGGTTCACCAGCACAGCTGCTTCAGTATACTAGGCACGGGTGACAGGTACCAGGGTTCACCAACACAGCTGCTTTAGTGTACTAGGCACGGGTGACGGGTGCCAGGGTTCACCAAAACAGCTGCTTTAGTATACTAGGCATGGTTACGGGTACCAGGGTTCCCCAGCACAGCTGCTTTAGTATACTAGGCACGGGTGACGGGTACCAGGGTTCACCAACACAGCTGCTTTTGTATACTAGGCACGGGTGACGGGTACCAGGGTTCACCAACGCAGCTGCTTTAGTATACTAAACACGGGTGACGGTTACCAGGGTTCACCAACACAGCTGCTTTAGTATACTAAACACGGGTGACGGGTACCAGGGTTCACCAGCACAGCTGCTTTAGTATACTAAACACGGGGGACGGGTACCAGGGTTCACCACAAGCTGCTTTAGTATACTAGGCACGGGTGACAGGTACTAGGGTTCACCTACACAGCTGCTTTAGTGTACTAGGCACTGGTGACGGGTACCAGGGTTCACCAAAACAGCTGCTTTAGTATACTAGGCACGGTTACGGGTACCAGGGTTCACCAACACAGCTGCTTTAGTATACTATGCACGGGTGACGGGTACCATGTTAACCAACACAGCTGCTTTAGTATACTAGGCACGGGTGACGGGTACCAGTGTTCACCAACACAGCTGCTTTAGTATACTAGGCACGGGTGACGGGTACCAGGGTTCACCAGCACAGCTGCTTTAGTATACTAAACACTGGGGACGGGTACCAGGGTTCACCACAAGCTGCTTTAGTATAGTAGGCACAGGTGACGGGTACCAGTGTTCACCAACACAGCTGCTTTAGTATACTAGGCACGGGTGACGGGTACCAGGGTTCACCGACACAGCTGCTTTAGTATACTAGGCACGGATGACAGGTACCAGGGTTCACCAGCACAGCTGACTTCGTATACTAGGCACGGGTGACGGGTGCCAGGGTTCACCAACACAGCTGCTTTAGTATACTAGGCATGGGTGACGGGTACCAGGGTTCACCAGCACAGCTGCTTTAGTATACTAGGCAGGGGTGACGGGTACCAGTGTTCACCAACACAGCTGCTTTAGTATACTAGGCACGGGTGACGGGTGCAGGGTTCACCAAAACAGCTGCTTTAGTATACTAGGCACGGTTACGGGTACAAGGGTTCACCAGCACAGCTGCTTTAGTATAGTAGGCACAGGTGACGGGTACCAGTGTTCACCAACACAGCTGCTTTAGTATACTAGGCACGGGTGACGGGTGCCAGGGTTCACCAAAACAGCTGCTTTAGTATACTAGGCATGGTTACGGGTACCAGGGTTCACCAACACAGCTGCTTAAGTATACTAGGCACGGGTGACAGGTACCAGGGTTCAACAACACAGCTGCTTTAGTATACTAGGCACGGGGGACGGGTACCAGCTAGGGTTCACCAACACAGCTGCTTTAGTATCGTAGGCATGGGTGACGGATAACAGGGTTCACTAACACAGCTGCTTTAGTATACTAGGCACGGGGGACGGGTAACAGGGTACACTAACACAGCTGCTTCAGTATACTAGGCACGGGTGACGGGTACCAGGGTTCACCAACACAGCTGCTTCAGTATACTAGGCACGGGTGACAGGTACTAGGGTTCACCAACACAGCTGCTTTAGTGTACTAGGCACGGGTGACGGGTACCAGGGTTCACCAAAACAGCTGCTTTAGTATACTAGGCACGGTTACGGGTACCAGGGTTCACCAACACAGCTGCTTTAGTATACTATGCACGGGTGACGGGTACCATGTTAACCAACACAGCTGCTTTAGTATACTAGGCACGGGTGACGGGTACCAGTGTTCACCAACACAGCTGCTTTAGTATACTAGGCACGGGTGACGGGTACCAGGGTTCACCAGCACAGCTGCTTTAGTATACTAAACACTGGGGACGGGTACCAGGGTTCACCACAAGCTGCTTTAGTATAGTAGGCACGGGTGACGGGTACCAGTGTTCACCAACACAGCTGCTTTAGTATACTAGGCACGGGTGACGGGTACCAGGGTTCACCAACGCAGCTGCTTTAGTATACTAAACACGGGTGACGGTTACCAGGGTTCACCAACACAGCTGCTTTAGTATACTAAACACGGGTGACGGGTACCAGGGTTCACCAGCACAGCTGCTTTAGTATACTAAACACGGGGGACGGGTACCAGGGTTCACCACAAGCTGCTTTAGTATACTAGGCACGGGTGACAGGTACTAGGGTTCACCTACACAGCTGCTTTAGTGTACTAGGCACTGGTGACGGGTACCAGGGTTCACCAAAACAGCTGCTTTAGTATACTAGGCACGGTTACGGGTACCAGGGTTCACCAACACAGCTGCTTTAGTATACTATGCACGGGTGACGGGTACCATGTTAACCAACACAGCTGCTTTAGTATACTAGGCACGGGTGACGGGTACCAGTGTTCACCAACACAGCTGCTTTAGTATACTAGGCACGGGTGACGGGTACCAGGGTTCACCAGCACAGCTGCTTTAGTATACTAAACACTGGGGACGGGTACCAGGGTTCACCACAAGCTGCTTTAGTATAGTAGGCACAGGTGACGGGTACCAGTGTTCACCAACACAGCTGCTTTAGTATACTAGGCACGGGTGACGGGTACCAGGGTTCACCGACACAGCTGCTTTAGTATACTAGGCACGGATGACAGGTACCAGGGTTCACCAGCACAGCTGACTTCGTATACTAGGCACGGGTGACGGGTGCCAGGGTTCACCAACACAGCTGCTTTAGTATACTAGGCATGGGTGACGGGTACCAGGGTTCACCAGCACAGCTGCTTTAGTATACTAGGCAGGGGTGACGGGTACCAGTGTTCACCAACACAGCTGCTTTAGTATACTAGGCACGGGTGACGGGTGCCAGGGTTCACCAAAACAGCTGCTTTAGTATACTAGGCACGGTTACGGGTACAAGGGTTCACCAGCACAGCTGCTTTATTATAGTAGGCACAGGTGACGGGTACCAGTGTTCACCAACACAGCTGCTTTAGTATACTAGGCACGGGTGACGGGTGCCAGGGTTCACCAAAACAGCTGCTTTAGTATACTAGGCATGGTTACGGGTACCAGGGTTCACCAACACAGCTGCTTAAGTATACTAGGCACGGGTGACAGGTACCAGGGTTCAACAACACAGCTGCTTTAGTATACTAGGCACGGGGGACGGGTACCAGCTAGGGTTCACCAACACAGCTGCTTTAGTATCGTAGGCATGGGTGACGGATAACAGGGTTCACTAACACAGCTGCTTTAGCATACTAGGCACGGGTGACGGGTACCAGGGTTCACCAGCACAGCTGCTTCAGTATACTAGGCACGGGTGACAGGTACTAGGGTTCACCAAAACAGCTGCTTTAGTATACTAGGCACGGTTACGGGTACCAGGGTTCACCAGCACAGCTGCTTTAGTATACTAAACACTGGGGACGGGTACCAGGGTTCACCACAAGCTGCTTTAGTATAGTAGGCACAGGTGACGGGTACCAGTGTTCACCAACACAGCTGCTTTAGTATACTAGGCACGGGTGACGGGTACCAGGGTTCACCGACACAGCTGCTTTAGTATACTAGGCACGGATGACAGGTACCAGGGTTCACCAGCACAGCTGACTTCGTATACTAGGCAGGGGTGACGGGTACCATGGTTCACCAGCACAGCTGCTTTAGTATACTACGCACGGGTGACGGGTACCTGGCTTCACCAACACAGCTGCTTTAGTATACTAGGCACGGGTGACGGGTACCTGGCTTCACCAACACAGCTGCTTTAGTATACTAGGCATGGGTGACGGGTACCAGGGTTCACCAGCACAGCTGCTTTAGTATACTAGGCAGGGGTGACGGGTACAACGGTTCACCAACACAGCTGCTTTAGTATACTAGGCACGGGTGACGGGTGCCAGGGTTCACCAAAACAGCTGCTTTAGTATACTAGGCATGGTTACGGGTACCAGGGTTCCCCAGCACAGCTGCTTTAGTATACTAGGCACGGGTGACGGGTACCAGGGTTCACCAACACAGCTGCTTTTGTATACTAGGCACGGGTGACGGGTACCAGGGTTCACCAACGCAGCTGCTTTAGTATACTAAACACGGGTGACGGTTACCAGGGTTCACCAACACAGCTGCTTTAGTATACTAAACACGGGTGACGGGTACCAGGGTTCACCAGCACAGCTGCTTTAGTATACTAAACACGGGGGACGGGTACCAGGGTTCACCACAAGCTGCTTTAGTATACTAGGCACGGGTGACAGGTACTAGGGTTCACCTACACAGCTGCTTTAGTGTACTAGGCACTGGTGACGGGTACCAGGGTTCACCAAAACAGCTGCTTTAGTATACTAGGCACGGTTACGGGTACCAGGGTTCACCAAACACAGCTGCTTTAGTATACTATGCACGGGTGACGGGTACCATGTTCACCAACACAGCTGCTTTAGTATACTAGGCACGGGTGACGGGTACCAGTGTTCACCGACACAGCTGCTTTAGTATACTAGGCACGGGTGACGGGTACCAGGGTTCACCAGCACAGCTGCTTTAGTATACTAAACACTGGGGACGGGTACCAGGGTTCACCACAAGCTGCTTTAGTATAGTAGGCACAGGTGACGGGTACCAGTGTTCACCAACACAGCTGCTTTTGTACTAGGCACGGGTGACGGGTACCAGGGTTCACCGACACAGCTGCTTTAGTATACTAGGCACGGATGACAGGTACCAGGGTTCACCAGCACAGCTGACTTCGTATACTAGGCACGGGTGACGGGTGCCAGGGTTCACCAACACAGCTGCTTTAGTGTACTAGGCACGGGTGACGGGTGCCAGGGTTCACCAAAACAGCTGCTTTAGTATACTAGGCATGGTTACGGGTACCAGGGTTCCCCAGCACAGCTGCTTTAGTATACTAGGCACGGGTGACGGGTACCAGGGTTCACCAACACAGCTGCTTTTGTATACTAGGCACGGGTGACGGGTACCAGGGTTCACCAACGCAGCTGCTTTAGTATACTAAACACGGGTGACGGTTACCAGGGTTCACCAACACAGCTGCTTTAGTATACTAAACACGGGTGACGGGTACCAGGGTTCACCAGCACAGCTGCTTTAGTATACTAAACACGGGGGACGGGTACCAGGGTTCACCACAAGCTGCTTTAATATACTAGGCACGGGTGACGGGTACCAGTGTTCACCAACGCAGCTGCTTTAGTATACTAGGCACGGGTGACGGGTACCAGGGTTCACCGACACAGCTGCTTTAGTATACTAGGCACGGATGACAGGTACCAGGGTTCACCAGCACAGCTGATTTCGTATACTATGCACGGGTGAATGGTGCCAGAGTTCACTAACACAGCTGCTTTAGTATACTAGGCACGGGTGACGGGTACCGGGGTTCACCAACACAGCTGCTTAAGTATACTAGGCACGGTTGACGGGTACCAGGGTTCACCAACACAGCTGCTTAAGTATACTAGGCACGGGTGACAGGTACCAGGGTTCAACAACACAGCTGCTTTAGTATACTAGGCACGGGGGACGGGTACCAGCTAGGGTTCACCAACACAGCTGCTTTAGTATCGTAGGCATGGGTGACGGATAACAGGGTTCACCAACACAGCTGCTTTAGTATACTAGGCACGGGTGAGGGGTACCAGGGTTCACCAACACAGCTGCTTCAGTATACTAGGCACGGGTGACAGGTACTAGGGTTCACCAACACAGCTGCTTTAGTGTACTAGGCACTGGTGACGGGTACCAGGGTTCACCAAAACAGCTGCTTTAGTATACTAGGCACGGTTACGGGTACCAGGGTTCACCAACACAGCTGCTTTAGTATACTATGCACGGGTGACGGGTACCATGTTCACCAACACAGCTGCTTTAGTATACTAGGCACGGGTGACGGGTACCAGTGTTCACCAACACAGCTGCTTTAGTATACTAGGCACGGGTGACGGGTACCAGGGTTCACCAGCACAGCTGCTTTAGTATACTAAACACTGGGGACGGGTACCAGGGTTCACCACAAGCTGCTTTAGTATAGTAGGCACAGGTGACGGGTACCAGTGTTCACCAGCACAGCTGCTTTAGTATACTAGGCACGGGTGACGGTTACCAGGGTTCACCGACACAGCTGCTTTAGTATACTAGGCACGGATGACAGGTACCAGGGTTCACCAGCACAGCTGACTTCGTATACTAGGCACGGGTGACGGGTGCCAGGGTTCACCAACACATCTGCTTTAGTATACTAGGCACGGTTGACGGGTACCAGGGTTCACCAACCCAGCTGCTTTAGTATACTAGGCATGGGTGACGGGTAACAGGGTTTACCAACAGAGCTGCTTTAGTATACTAGGCACAAGGGACGGGTTACAGGGTTCACTAACACAGCTGCTTGAGTATACTAGGCACGGGTGACGGGTACCAGTGTTCACCAGCACAGCTGCTTTAGTATACTAGGCACGGTTACGGGTACCAGGGTTCACCAACACAGCTGCTTTAGTCTACTAGGCACGGGTGACGGGTACCAGGGTTCACCAACACAGCTGCTTAAGTATACTAGGCACTAAGGCAGTTACCAGGGTTCACCGACACAGCATCCCTGCCATTGCCTACTATAGTATACTAGGCACGGATGACGGGTTGCGGGGTTTACCAGAACAGCTGCTTGAGTATACTAGGCACGGGTGACGGGTACCGAGGTTCACCAACACAGCTGCTTTAGTATACTAGGCACGGTTAAGGGTATAAGGGTTCACCAGCACAGCTGCTTTAGTATACTAGGCACGGGTGACGGGTACCAGGGTTCACCAACACAGCTGCTTAAGTATACTAGGCACTAAGGCAGTTACCAGGGTTCACCGACACAGCATCCCTGCCATTGCCTACTATAGTATACTAGGCACGGATGACGGGTTGCGGGGTTTACCAGAACAGCTGCTTGAGTATACTAGGCACGGGTGACGGGTACCGAGGTTCACCAACACAGCTGCTTTAGTATACTAGGCACGGTTAAGGGTATAAGGGTTCACCAGCACAGCTGCTTTAGTATACCAGGCATGGGTGACGGGTACCAGGGTTCACCAACACAGCTGCTTTAGTATACCAGGCATATGTGACGGGTACCAGGGTTCACCAGCACAGCTGCTTTAGTATACCAGGCATGGGTGACGGGTACCAGGGTTCACCAACACAGCTGCTTTAGTATACAAGGAACGGGTGACGGGTATAAGGGTTCACCAACACAGCTGCTTAGTATACTAGGCACAGTTAAGGGTACCAGGGTTCACCAGCACAGCTGCTTTAGTATACCAGGCATGGGTGACGGGTACCAGGGTTCACCAACACAGCTGCTTTAGTATACAAGGAACGGGTGACGGGTATAAGGGTTCACCAACACAGCTGCTTAGTATACTAGGCACGGGTGACGGATACCAGGGTTCACCAACACAGCTGCTTTAGTATACTAGGCACGGGTGACGGGTACCAGGTTCACCAACACAGCTGCTTTAGTATACTAGACACGTGTGACGGGTACCAGGGTTCACCAACACAGCTGCTTTAGTATACTATGCATGGGTGACGGGTACCAGGGTTCACCAACCCAGCTGCTTTAGTATACTAGGCATGGGTGACGGGTACCATGGTTCACCAACACAGCTGCTTTAGTATACTAGGCACGGGTGACGGGTACCAGGGTTCACCGACACAGCTGATTTAGTATACTAGGCACGGATGGCGGGTACCAGGGTTCACCAGCACAGGTGATTTCGTATACTAAACACGGGTGACGGGTACCAGTGTTCACCAACATAGCTGCTTTAGTATACTAGACACGGGGGACGGGTACCAGGGTTCACCAACTCAGCTGCTTTAGTATACTAGTACTAGGCACGGGGGACAGGTACCAGGGTTCACCAACACAGCTGCTTTAGTATAGTAGGCATGGGTGACGGGTAACAGGGTTCACAAACACAGCTGCATTAGTATACTAGGCACGGGTGACGGGTACCCATGTTCACCAACACAACTGCTTTAGTATACTAGGCACGGGTGACGGGTACCGGGGTTCACCCGCACAGCTGCTTTAGTTTACTAGGCACGGGTGACGGGTTCCAGGTTTCACCAACACAGCTGCTTTAGTATACTAGGAACGGGTGACGGGTACCGGTGTTTACCAACAGAGCTGCTTTAGTATACTAGGCACGGGTGACGGGTACGAGGGTTTAGCAACACAGCTGCTTTAGTATACTAGGCACGGGTGACGGGTACCAGGTTTCACCAACACAACTGCGTTAGTATACTAGGTACGGGTGACGGGTTGCGGGGTTCACCAGAACAGCTGCTTTAGTAAACTAGGCACGGATGACGGGTACCGGGGTTCACCAACACAGCTGCTTTAGTATACTAGGCACGGGTGACGGGTACCAGGTTTCACCAACACAGCTGCTTTAGTATACTAGGCACGGGTGACGGGTACCAGGGTTCACCAACACAGCTGCTTTAGTATACTAGGCACGGGTGACGGGTACCAGGGTTCACCAACACAGCTGCTTAAGTATACTAGGCACTAGGGACTGTTACCAGGGTTCACCGACACAGCATCCCTGCCATTATGTAGATTGGTAGATCATGATGTTAGGGGATTGACAGATCCTGGTCGCGCGACGGTCATGGATAACATGTTTTGGTTCCTTGCACGACAAAGAATTTGATAGATTTTAGTAAAAATGATTAGGTGCAATGTAGCCTAAATTCTTCGTCCCTACACCTCTCTCAACACGTTTCAAGTGGCAGTAAATAAAATATAATCTTGATTACTATAATTGATTGATTGATTGATTGATTGTTTTCTTACGTCAGTGAGCAAGTATTTCAACTAACTTCCGGACGAAAACAAGTTGTCACAATGGACAAAAGTGATGGGATGGGCCAACAAAAGATTGACTGCCACTGGAAAAGTATAGAGCAATGAGCCTACTTTTTTTTCGAAATCTACAAAAGGTGTTTTTTTGTGCAAGGAGCGTAACACTCGCCAAGCACGTCTTCCACAGGGTTTGCGCATTATGACCCGAACCCAAAGACGAGAGGGTCTCCCTATCCGCCACCCAGGGACGCGCTGGGCTGCTCTTTAGGTCGAGCAGTGGGAACCCTCCTAGTATAGTCAAATTTTATCTCGTGACTTAAATAATTAACAAACAGAACCTTGTTGTCACTTTTTTAGAAACAGAAATGTCTTAGCAAATGTTTCCATATCTTGTATCAGATGATAAACTGTTCACACGCTTATGTCAAAATTTAAACAATTTCAACTTTCTTGTTTTGTACTTGATTTGATACATTTGTTTAAGTTTGCATTTTGCTGTAATAAACGTTTTAACTTCTACTACGACGTTTGGGAAAAATTGAATTGTTTGTAGGTATGAGAATGTATGTTAATGTGGATTTTATAGTTCTTAGCTTCCGAATTGCTATTCCCTGAAATGCGATGTTTTCTGTTCCTAATGTACAGTTACCTTTAGATTTTGCATTAACTGGAATATTTGTTATATCTTTTGAACTATCTTAAAATTGTTTCGGTTTGGGCGTCAATGAAAATTTTTTAATTAGAAGAAACGGTTCTGGCGAATTAAGGACTGTGACATTGATATATTTATCAACAATTTTTGAAGTGAGAAAATAATTCACCGACATAACGGCCATCGAGCATTATTTTAGCTATATTCAGAACTAGAACGGGTTAACAAACAATAAATCAATGGGGAAAAGGGATGGAATACCGGAAACACAATTTTGGCTACTGCACTTGGAAAAGTATATAATTTATTTGGTAGGGGGAAAAGTTTGCCTTTGTAGCGCCTTCAATAACACTACGTATTTTCAGGAACATAGTATTTTCCAAACACCTCACCCCCCCCCCCCCCCCCCAAGCTGGGAATGAAGATCGCGTTTAGTCTATCTTCCTAAGTGGCGCATGTTTCCACTCTTTTACATAATATTTATCTCATATGGTCAATCTTTATGTCTTTTTGATTTACTTAACCAATTATGACTTGCAAACAACCGTAGTATGACTTTGTCATCGGATAGATATTTAACAATCGACAATTAAGACTGTTGCTCCCAAAAAGGCTGATTATATCTATGGAAATGTTTTGGATGCTTTCGTTCGATGGATAGTCTGTGTGAGGGATTCTGTCACCGAGATCATAACATATTCTCTTGTATAACTCCAAGCGTTCGTGATCTGGCGGAAAGTTGTACATGATGTTTACCTTACTTGGTCAGTGGGGATCGCGTTGCGTAGTGTTTATTGATTATTGTGATAGTGAAATTTCTGTCATAATTCAAAAGTCATCAATGGATAGGACTAACCACACACTGTGTAAATGGACCGATTATGTGACATTTAGAAAGTTTTGTTGTTTTTCCTAAATTTCTTACTCTGCTTGGCTCTTAAAGTTCAGGGTGCTTAAGGGTTTAATGTATGTTGGAGTGTTGATTGATGTGTTGTATGTTGGAGTGTTTATTGGTTGATGTGTTGTATGTTTATGTGTTTATTGGTTGATGTGTTGTATGTTGGAGTGTTTATGTGTTTATTGGTTGATGTGTTGTATGTTGGAGTGTTTATTGGTTGATGTATTGCATGTTGGAGTGTTTATTGATTGATGTGTTGTATGTTGGAGTGTTTATTGGTTGATGTGTTGTATGTTGGAGTGTTTATTGGTTGATGTGTTGCATGTTGGAGTGTTTATTGATTGATGTGTTGTATGTTGGAGTGTTTATTGGTTGATGTGTTGTATGGTGGAGTGTTTATTGGTTTATGTGTTGTATGGTGGAGTGTTTATTGGTTTATGTGTTGTATGTTGGATTGTTATTTAGTTGGTGTGTTGTATGTTGGAGTGTTTATTGGTTGATGTGTTGTATGGTAGAGTGTTTATTGGTTTATGTGTTGCATGTTGGAGTGTTTATTGATTGATGTGTTGTATGTTGGAGTGTTTATTGGTTGATGTGTTGTATGGTGGAGTGTTTATTGGTTTATGTGTTGTATGGTGGAGTGTTTATTGGTTTATGTGTTGTATGTTGGATTGTTATTTGGTTGGTGTGTTGTATGTTGGAGTGTTTATTGGTTGATGTGTTGTATGTTGGAGTGTTTATTGGTTGGTGTGTTGTATGTTGGGGTGTTTATTGGTTGATTTGATGTATGTTGGAGTGTTTATTGGTTGATGTGTTGTATGTTGGAGTGTTTATTGGTTGGTGTGTTGTATGTTGGAGTGTTTATTGGTTGATGTGTTGTATGTTGGAGTGTTTATTGGTTGATGTGTTGTATGTTGGAGTGTTTATTGGTTGGTGTGTTGTATGTTGGGGTGTTTATTGGTTGATTTGATGTATGTTGGAGTGTTTATTGGTTGATGTGTTGTATGTTGGAGTGTTTATTAGTTGATGTGTTGCATGTTGGAGTGTTTATTGATTGATGTGTTGTATGTTGGAGTGTTTATTGGTTGATGTGTTGTATGGTGGAGTGTTTATTGGTTTATGTGTTGTATGGTGGAGTGTTTATTGGTTTATGTGTTGTATGTTGGATTGTTATTTGGTTGGTGTGTTGTATGTTGGAGTGTTTATTGGTTGGTGTGTTGTATGTTGGGGTGTTTATTGGTTGATTTGATGTATGTTGGAGTGTTTATTGGTTGATGTGTTGTATGTTGGAGTGTTTATTAGTTGATGTGTTGTATGGTAGAGTGTTTATTGATTGATGTGTTGAATGTTAGAGTGTTTTTATTGGTTGATGTGTTGTATGGTGGAGTGTTTATTGGTTTATCTGTTGTATGGTGGAGTCTTTATTGGTTTATGTGTTGTATGGTGGAGTGTTTATTGGTTTATGTGTTGTATGTTGGATTGTTATTTGGTTGGTGTGTTATATGTTGGAGTGTTTATTAGTTGATGTGTTGCATGTTGGAGTGTTTATTGGTTGATGTGTTGTATGTTGGAGTGTTTGTTTATTGGTTGATGTGTTGCATGTTGGAGTGTTTATTGGTTGATGTGTTGTATGTTGGAGTGTTTATTGGTTGATGTGTTGTATGTTGGAGTGTTTATTGGTTGATGTGTTGTATGTTGGAGTGTTTTTGTGTTTATTGGTTGATGTGTTGTATGGTAGAGTGTTTATTGATTGATGTTTTGTATGTCGGAGTGTTTATGGATTGATGTGTTGTATATTAGAGTGTTTTTATTGGTTGATGTGTTGTATGTTAGAGTGTTTATGGATTGATGTGTTGTATATTAGAGTGTTTTTATTGGTTGATGTGTTGAATGTTATAGTGTTTTTATTGGTTGATGTGTTGTATATTGGAGTGTTTATTGGTTGATGTGTTGTATGTTGGAGTGTTTATTGGTTGATATGTTGTATGTTGGAGTGTTTTTATTGGTTGATGTGTTGTATGTTGGAGTGTTTATTGGTTGATGTGTTGGATGGTGGAGTGTTTATGGATTGATGTATTTTATGTTGGAGTGTTTATGGATTGATGTGTTGTATGTTAGAGTGTTTTTATTGGTTGATGTGTTGTATGTTGGAGTGTTTTTATTGGTTGATGTGTTGTATGTTGGAGTGTTTATTGGTTGATGTGTTGGATGGTGGAGTGTTTATTGGTTTATGTGTTGGATGGTGGAGTGTTTATTGATTGATGTGTTGTATGTTGGAGTGTTTATTGGTTGATGTGTTGTATGTTGGAGTGTTTATTGGTTGATGTGTTGTATGTTAGAGTGTTTTTATTGGTTGATGTGTTGTATGTTAGAGTGTTTTTATTGGTTGATGTGTTGTATGTTGGAGTGTTTATTGGTTGATGTGTTGTATGAACGAGTGTTTATTGGTTGATGTGTTGTGTTTTAAAGTGTTTATTGGTTGATGTGTTGTCTTTTGGAGTGTTTATTGGTTGATGTGATGTATGATTGAGTGTTTATTGGTTGATGTGATGTATGATGGAGTGTTTAATGGTTGATGTGTTGTATTTTGGAGTGTTTGTTCGTTGATGTGTTGTATGTTGGAGTGTTTATTGGTTGATGTGTTGTATGTTGGAGTGTTTATTGGTTGATGTGTTGTATGTTGGAGTGTTTATCGGTTGATGTGTTGTATGAACGAGTGTTTATTGGTTGATGTGTTGTGTTTTGGAGTGTTTATTGGTTGATGTGTTGTATTTTGGAATGTTTATTTGTTGATGTGTTGTATATTGGAGTGTTTATTGGTTGATGTGTTGAATATTGGAGTGTTTATTGGTTGATGTGTTGAATGTTGGAGTGTTTATTGGTTGATGTGATGTATGATGGAGTGTTTATTGGTTGATGTGTTGTATTTTGGAGTGTTTATTGGTTGATGTGTTGTATGTTGGAGTGTTTATTTGTTGATGTGTTGTATATTGGAGTGTTTTTTGATTAATGTGTTGTATGTGGAGTGTTTATTGGTTGATGTGTTGTATATTGGAGTGTTTATTAATTGATGTGTTGTATGTTGGAGTGTTTATCGGTTGATGTGTTGTATGAACGAGTGTTTATTGGTTGATGTGTTGTCTTTTGGAGTGTTTATTGGTTGATGTGATGTATGATTGAGTGTTTATTGGTTGATGTGATGTATGATGGAGTGTTTATTGGTTGATGTGTTGTATTTTGGAGTGTTTGTTCGTTGATGTGTTGTATGTTGGAGTGTTTATTGGTTGATGTGTTGTATGAACGAGTGTTTATTGGTTGATGTGTTGTATGAACGAGTGTGTATTGGTTGATGTGTTGTATTTCGGAGTGTTTATTGGTTGATGTGTTGTATGTTGGAGTGTTTATTGGTTGATGTGTTGTATGAACGAGTGTTTATTGGTTGATGTGTTGTGTTTTGGAGTGTTTATTGGTTGATGTGTTGTATTTTGGAGTGTTTATTGGTTGATGTGATGTATGATTGAGTGTTTATTGGTTGATGTGATGTATGATGGAGTGTTAATTGGTTGATGTGTTGTATTTTGGAGTGTTTAATAGTTGATGTGTTGTATGGTGGAGTGTTTATTGGTTGATGTGTTGGATGGTGGAGTGTTTATTGGTTGATGTGTTGTATGTTGGATTGTTTATTGGTTAACGTGTTGTATGTTGCAGCGTTGATTGGTTGATGAGTTGCATGTTGGAGTGTTTATTGATTGATGTGTTGTATGTGGAGTGTTTATTGGTTGATGTGATGTTTGTTGGAGTGTTTATTGGTTGATGTGATGTATTTTGGAATGTTTATTGATTGATGTGTTGTATGTGGAGTGTTTATTGGTTGATGTGTTGTATGTTGGATTGTTTATTGGTTAACGTGTTGTATGTTGCAGCGTTGATTGGTTGATGAGTTGCATGTTGGAGTGTTTATTGATTGATGTGTTGTATGTGGAGTGTTTATTGGTTGATGTGATGTTTGTTGGAGTGTTTATTGGTTGATGTGATGTATGATGGAGTGTTTATTGATTGATGCGTTGTATGTTGGAGTGTTTTTATTGGTTGATGTGTTGAATGTTAGTGTTTTTATTGGTTGATGTGTTGTATGTTGGAGTGTTTATTGGTTGATGTGTTGTATGATGGAGTGTTTATTGGTTCATGTGTTGTATGTTAGAGTGTTTTTATTGATTGATGTTTTTGTGAGATTTATGACAGTTATTACTTGGCTTTTTTGACTTTGTTCTTGTGATCACCTATATGTGTATTTTATTTACTTTATTTACTTTAGCGTATGACGTAATTTGGTGACCAACAAATATATACGAAATACGGTAAAAATAAAAAGGAAACGTAAAACAATTGTCAACGGTATAATGTTGATATGTTGATGCGTAAAATACTTCAATTAAAGATCTAGCTATTTGTTCTTAACGCTCATTAAAACAGAGACAGAGCTGAAAATTTTTTAAGTCTAAAGTGATACTCAACTGAAAGATGGCCATTTCCAACCTGTCAAGATTAGGTAATTCTGTTTGTTCTGATGTAATAATACAACTTTACAACGATGAAAATGCTTTAGGTAACGACTTATGTTGCTTATTCAGGATTCATGTCCTGTTTTGATAGCCACTACATAAGTCGTTGTCTGATAGTTATGGATATAATTCTTATTTACTTCCGGTCAACTCTTTAGGTTTATAAAATAAAATAGCCTTGCCTAACTTTCTACGAATCGTAATGTCGGTTTCTCTGTTGCTGATACTCTGATATTTACTCGTAAAGAGAAAAAAGATCAGTACAAACTAGTTTGATTGACTGATTGCATATTTAGGTAATCAAAGATACTACTGTTATAAGTCTACAACCCTAGACGTTTGTTAGTCTAATCTAGACTTAATTGTGGCGCTCAAACCAAAAAGAAAAACAAATAGAAGTAGTGTTGTTGAGTACTAATCTCCAAATTTCCATTTTGGTGTCTAACACCTAACGATAGGTATTGTAGATATAAGTTAACACAAATTAATAAGATAGACGAATAAAATCTTGTTTACGTGTACAAACTGGATAACTATGTAGTTCAGCGCTTGAAACCATCAAGTTCTTGCTGTTATTTTAAAGTAAATCTTTTATTTATAAAAGTGCTACATTGTAGCACTAATATATATTAAATCACACAGAAACCAAACAAAGAGTAATAGTTTTAAAGACAAAATCGTGTGAAAAACAGCTTCGTGCAAAGATCTAACACATAAAATCGCACGTAGACAGATACGTATGAAGCTACAACAAATTGAAGGCACAGTTTGAGCTTAATATTCAGTCTATTAAACAACATTCTCTGCTGAATAATGGATTATTATCTATATATATATACTAAAATCTGCGTGCTTTTTATTAACAGTTGTTTTAGTTCATCGAATTTATCATTATAGCAACTGACCAACTGTATCATTATTTATGATCATATATATTATTTTTGTATATTTTTCTGCTGACTTCCATTTAATTTCGAATATTAAAATAGTGTGTAAACAATTTCTTCACTTATTAGTTTATTGATTTTGATACATATAATGCTGGAACAACAACAAAGTTGTTCACGTTACAGTGTAGCATAGGCATCTGTTAGAGCTCGGTTAGGTTTTAATACCCCCGCTCGGCTAGAGTCAAGG
Organism: Limnoperna fortunei; assembly: GCA_944474755.1. Lineage (NCBI taxonomy): Eukaryota > Metazoa > Mollusca > Bivalvia > Mytilida > Modiolidae > Limnoperna > Limnoperna fortunei. The sequence goes on along the minus strand of OX104117.1, from coordinate 75,586,875 downwards.
TATATAGGGATACCCATATCAGTCCGTATTGTTAGAGCTCGGTTAGGTTTTAATATCCCCGCTCGGCTAGAGTCAAGGTATATAGGGATCCCCATATCAGTCCGTATTGTTAGAGCTCGGTTAGGTTTCAATACCCCCGCTCGGCTAGAGTCAAGGTATATAGGGATACCCATATCAGTCCGTATTGTTAGAGCTCGGTTAGGTTTTAATACCCCCGCTCGGCTAGAGTCAAGGTATATAGGGATCCCCTTTTCAGTCCGTATTGTTAGAGCTCGGTTAGGTTTTAATACCCCCGCTCGGCTAGAGTCAAGGCATATAGGGATACCCATATCAGTCCGTATTGTTAGAGCTCGGTTAGGTTTTAATACCCCCGCTCGGCTAGAGTCAAGGTATATAGGGATACCCATATCAGTCCGTATTGTTAGAGCTCAGTTAGGTTTTAATACCCCCGCTCGGCTAGAGTCAAGGTATATAGGGATACCCATATCAGTCCGTATTGTTAGAGCTCGGTTAGGTTTTAATACCCCCGCACGGCTAGAGTCAAGGTATATAGGGATCCCCATATCAGTCCGTATTGTTAGAGCTCGGTTAGGTTTTAATACCCCCGCTCGGCTAGAGTCAAGGTATATAGGGATACCCATATCAGTCCGTATTGTTAGAGCTCGGTTAGGTTTTAATACCCCCGCTCGGCTAGAGTCAAGGTATATAGGGATCCCCATATCAGTCCGTATTGTTAGAGCTCGGTTAGGTTTTAATACCCCCGCTCGGCTAGAGTCAAGGTATATAGGGATACCCATATCAGTCCGTATTGTTAGAGCTCGGTTAGGTTTTAATACCCCCGCTCGGCTAGAGTCAAGGTATATAGGGATCCCCATATCAGTCCGTATTGTTAGAGCTCGGTTAGGTTTTAATACCCCCGCTCGGCTAGAGTCAAGGTATATAGGGATCCCCATATCAGTCCGTATTGTTGGAGCTCGGTTAGGGTTTAATACCCCCGCTCGCCTAGAGTCAAGGTATATAGGGATACCCATATCAGTCCGTATTGTTAGAGCTCGGTTAGGTTTTAATACCCCCGCTCGGCTAGAGTCAAGGTATATAGGGATACCCATATCAGTCCGTATTGTTAGAGCTCGGTTAGGTTTTAATACCCCCGCTCGGCTAGAGTCAAGGTATATAGAGATCCCCATATCAGTCCGTATTGTTAGAGCTCGGTTAGGTTTTAATACCCCCGCTCGGCTAGAGTCAAGGTATATAGGGATACCCATATCAGTCCGTATTGTTAGAGCTCGGTTAGGTTTTAATACCCCCGCTCGGCTAGAGTCAAGGTATATAGGGATACCCATATCAGTCCGTATTGTTAGAGCTCGGTTAGGTTTTAATACCCCCGCTCGGCTAGAGTCAAGGTATATAGGGATACCCATATCAGTCCGTATCGTTAGAGCTCGGTTAGGTTTTAATACCCCCGCTCGGCTAGAGTCAAGGTATATAGGGACGTATTAGGTTTCCTGTTGATAATTTAGCAAGCTTGCATCCAATTTTAATGACAATCAGAGAAGTTTATAACATATCAGGTAGGTTAAGTAGCAAAGGTCAAGTCACAGTCGGCAAAAAACGTTAGAAACTTGTACGAAAGGCGTTTTCCGGACAATACTCAAAGTTAACATATGATTTAAATGAAATTTGGCTTATATAGTTTCAAATATGTTTGATTAGAAGCCTGTCGATTTTGTGAAATTCGCATATACAACTATTAGCGACATCACGTGACTTCTGTGACGTATTTTTGTCAGCCATATTGGATATTTCACTCAATAGAAAATCAATGGGACGATTAAGAAAACGCCGATATATTGTTAAATAAATAAAATATATATGTTTTGCACATTGTTCCCAGTTCTACAGTCTCTTATCTTTCGAATGATATGAATTTTTTCAGTTTAAATTACTTGCAAAATACTTCCCATTTTGTTTGAAAAAAACCTTATTTTCTGCCTTCTGGTTACATTGTTTCAATGGGAAAATGTCAAATATGCTCCACTTCTGACGTAAATTGCATAAACACAGTTCGTATAAACATAGTTTTGCACATATATACAAATAGTAGACATATTGATGTATTTAATTTTCACATTTTTAACACTTTAATTTTTGATCTTCATACTTCCCATTTCATTTGAAATTAGCTCATTTTACAATATTTAACATGGCGGAGTTCAGACCACGTGGTTCAGACATGGGAGAGGGATGTGTGGTATTTTTATGGTTTAATTATATCTCAGAAATTTGTAACATGTTTAATTTAGATGTAAATATTTTAATAATTAAATTTAAAAAAACTTTAAAAGTATTTGACAAACAAAATACTGTCTATAGAAAAAACTAACTGCAATTGCATTGTCTTGAATTGAAAATGTGATAATGAACTTTGTGATAAACATGTATAAAGTATTTATGTAAAAGATAATTACAAAAATATCCCCATTTCGGGCGCATTTTTCTCAGTCATAAAGGTAGTCAAAATTCAAGTTCTAAGGAATAAGCTGTTCAATAAACATCCTGTACAGAGAATACAAGTTTATGGCAGTACAAGCTTTATCAGGAAGACACAGCATGGGTTAAATTTCAATACATTACAGGTGTTCTAAATAACACATCTGTCAAAGGTTTATTAGGTAACCATAATTCATTAATAATTTTATTAAATTATGAACTATAGTAGTAGTTTTTGAGTATAAAAAAATAATGATGCCACGGGGATAAAACCAATAAACGTGGAACTAAATAAATGATAAAAAATAAAACTAGATTTAAAAAATAGAAAAAATTGTCAAATATTAATAATATGTTTAAAACACATACAATAATTTTATTAATAATAACAGCAATTTGATATATTATAAATTTTTTGTGTTAATGATACACAACAGTCGTTCAGTGATAAACAGAGTTATCGAACCTAATTATGACAGTAATAGTTGCATATGGTCCAAAAAGCATTTAATGTTTTCACTAAAACAAACGATTGCATATTATTTCAATAAAACTTAAAAATATTGTTGCATATTGGGTGAGTAAGAATTTTTTTTTTATTTGGTAGAAATTCTGTCAAATGTCAAGGTCACTGTCACAAAAAAATGTTTGAAATGCTAACAAAATAGACATTTCTGAACATTCAAAAAGTTAGAAATTTTCCCCTTATACAATTTTGATACGACTATGAGATGCTTAATTGTTATGGTTGGTTTTTAGAGTGTGCTCGCCTCTTTGAAATTTGTAAAATTGTAAGGACATCAGTGATAACTAAATTAAATTTTCTAGTTTTATTTAGTAAAATACAAAAGACTTCCAGTAATTAATTTGCCTACACCGTTTCTTTGTTTTAAGATAAAATTTATATCATTCCGTTCGGCATTTATCACTCAATATTTTAAATTCAATGTTCCAACTTGACATTTCTCATTTCAATGTTGATATTTTTCACCGCCATGTTGACATTTCTTTGCTTCTTGTTGGATCTTTCCTCAACTATTTAAACGGTGATATATGTATGACGACATTATTCTTTGGAGTTAAACGTTTATATGAAGCAGCCGTTTACGCATTTTTATTTCTCTTTTCAAGTCATCTATCACTCTGTCATTCTCGGGCACAGAGAACATAACTGGTTCCAAGATACAACTTGTGCCACACGTCATCCTACGTTCACTGCGGGACTACATTTTTGTAAAATAATACTCGAGATTTTATTTATATTCGATTATAGTCGATTAATACAGTTTTACATTAAAATTACTGCGTTTGTACGAGCTCTTCCGCCATGAGAGATACCCCAATGTGTGGCAGAGGTGATTGTGGTTGACGTAGGATACCCAGAATCCTTTGCGTGGAAGTACATATTGTAAACTCAGTTTTTGACATCAGACATTGACATTGACATTGCTTGAAGAATAAAACATCATATTACTAAAATAAAAAGATAGTATTCCAAACCACAACACTTTTGTTAGACCAATGTTTTCCCTATATTGAAAAAGTTTATTTATTTGTTATTATAACACAATTATTGACTTTGATATAAGTCGCTATTGGGATTTCTCAACCAGAAAAAAATCCCAATAGCGACCGCATATCAAAGTCAGCAACTGTTTTATTGCATGAATAAAACAAGCAAACCTCGTCTATTACCAGCAGACGCGTGCCTCGTTGTTGACAAAATTTCTGTGTTACAAACGCGTAAATGAATCCAATAAAAAAAAATATACCAAAATTCTGCAGCGGACAAAAGTAACCCATTTAGAACTGTTGCGATTTAACATGACCCGATAATACTTTTTAGACAAATCAAACACACTCAAAATTCAAATTCAATTCATGTAATAATATATAATTAATGACTTTGATATAGGTTGCAATCGCGATTTCTCAATCAAAGAAAATGTAATATTCACCGGGCCGCTAGGCGAATATACATTTTAAGGGTTGCGAAAGACCGAGAGGTACCGCATATCAAAGTCAGTAAATGTTTTATTGCATAAATAAAACCAACTAATTATCACCTATCGTATGACATTTATTGACAGCAGACGTGTCCGTTGTTGTTGACAAGATTTTTGTGTTACAAACGCGTGAATCTATATCAGGCAGGAATCTGATCAGAAAACAGGTCTGAGTAGAGGACAAAAATAACCATATTTTTATGCAATTTTAATAATGTTGTTATTTACCATACATGACCCGAAAGTAGTTTTTATACCAATCAAAAACACGCAAAATAATATTCATGTAATAATAAATTAACATTAACACATGATTAAGCCAACACCATTTCCGCTGCGTATACGGTTATATTAAACATTTGACGTTGTAAATAGTACATAAATTATAAACTGGTAATTTTGATTTTAACCTGACATAAATTATGTCAGTCAATTGGGACTTGCAGATACGACCTACGGACAACTAATGACAAGTTTGCTGCTTAATATGTTTTTATGTGAAATAAAGCATGAACCACAAGTACAAACGCCACCTAACAGACGGTCATAATTCTATCATTCATGGCTCGAATCAATCCGAAGAGCTCGTCTGAATATTACTGAAATACTGCTTGTAGGACGTAAAGCAATCAATCAATCCACTGGGTGACGTGTTTGGAGAGTGCCATTCTCTTTGCACGATAAGACCAATTGTTAATTTCGAAAAAGTCTGTTGGTAGCCGCTACAAAAGCTGAATTCTCCTACCCTACCCAATAATACACGCTAATCCAGTGGCAGTCAAAATTGTGATCCCTGTTTCCCATCCCACCCCCTTTTCCGTTGATTTACTGTTTGTTCACTTGTTCTCTCTCTCCCTGAATATAGCTGAAATGCTGCTCGCTGGACATCAAGCAAAAATCAAATCACTTAATCAATTTTATCAATCCGACAGCACAGAAAGCAGGAAAGTCGTTTGATATCCGCTTATCGGAGCTTTACGTAATTTAATTTCCAGCACATATTTCTTCTATATATTTAACTTTAAAATGAATTATAATAACAGCGCAAGTACTTCAGTGTCAGAGTGCTTAAAATAGTTATATTAAGTCATCTACAATGAGTTATCATTGAATGTTCAAACCTTACTGCGGACATAGTGTGACAAACTTAAAAAGACATGGATTGTTAATTTTTCTACCCGAAGGTCGGGGTTTTCTTCCCGTACTCATGCCTCCTATCAAAGTGAACGCCATGATATCGCTGAAATAATTCATAGCGTTATTTACCCAATGTTAACAAACAAATAATAAATTACGGTTTACGACGAACGAGCTTATATTCAGATAACTAACGATGGTACTAGTGGAAATGAAACGATACATATTTTTGCAATAACCATCAATGGTATTAGTTTTACGATGGCGCCATATTCTACATAGTGATTGGTACATATTGATAACCACAATTATCATAAGACAGTTAAGGACTAATTAAACCTGGCAGACGACGTGAAGAGGAAATTGCACCCATTTATTTATCACACAATTATAGACCTGAATTATACCGACTTCCTACTACATAATGGCGGGAATTGGTTTGATGGTTTAAGAACTTGGAAAAGGAGCGTTGAAGTGGTAGTAATGGTTGAAGGCGATGAAAAAATGCGATATACCATGACTCAGAGTCATCTTGTCGGATATGTTGGTTGTAAGATTACGTTTGTTTTTGTTTCAGGAAACTACTAATTGGTAAAATTGAACAATTTATTGATTTTATTGTGCTTTATTTTATTAAAAAGAAATCACAAAGTATTGTAGGTTAATAAAATGCAATGTAATATACCACAAAACACTCGAGAAAATGTAACACAAAACCACAAATAGATACCAAACTAGGGGCGGGGCTAGGCAGGACACGTGTTTATACAATTAGAAAAGACAATTAGCTTTTTCAAACATAGAACTTAATGCTGGAAAGGCCTTAAAAAGACGTTTTAGAAGCTTTCGATGAAATAAAATCTCACTCATGTAGGTTTAAGGCAATTAAAAGCCAAATCTGTTGTATATTGTTTTCTTTGTTTGTCATAATAATCCTAATCTTCCGTTATTACCTACATTTAAATCACCGCTGATACTATAAGCAGCATTTTGACATCTCTGACATTTGTATATTGTATATAATACGTAGGCAAAAACAAATTTATCTTCGTGTAAACTTAACATTATAAACGTGTTTAGAAGACCAATCATGCACTGTTTAGTTATAACATTATATACCTGTTTAGAAGACCAATCATGCACTGTTTAGTTATAACATTATATACGTGTTTAGAAGACCAATCATGCACTGTTTAGTTATAACATTATATACGTGTTTAGAAGACCAATCATGCACTGTTTAGTTATAACATTGTGAAATATATCCACTTTAAATACACGTACAAATGTGACAAAGGATTATATTATATAAGTCTGTAAACATAAGCGAGGCAGTCCTTTACATAATTATCTGTAAACATGACTGAGGCAGTCCTATATAAAAGTCTGTAAACATGACTGAAGCAGTCCTATGTAAAAGTGAGTAAACACGACTGAGGCAGTCCTATATAAAAGTCTGTAAACATGACTGAGGCAGTCCTATATAAAAGTCTGTAAACACGACTGAGGCAGTCCTATATAAAAGTCTGTAAACATGACTGAGGCAGTCCTATATAAAAGTCTGTAAACATGACTGAGGCAGTCCTATATAAAAGTCTGTAAACATGACTGAGGCAGTCCTATATAAAAGTCTGTAAACATGACTGAAGCAGTCCTATATAAAAGTCTGTAAACACGACTGAGGCAGTCCTATATAAAAGTCTGTAAACACGACTGAGGCAGTCCTATATAAAAGTCTGTAAACACGACTGAGGCAGTCCTATATTGAAGTCTGTAAACACGACTGAGGCAGTCCTATATAAAAGTCTGTAAACACGACTGAGGCAATCCTATATAAAAGTCTCTAAACATGACTGAGGCAGTCCTATATAAAAGTCTGTAAACACGACTGAGGCAGTCCTATATAAAAGTCTGTAAACATGAATGAGGCAGTCCTATACATGTCTGTAAACACGACTGAGGCAGTCCTATATTGAAGTCTGTAAACACGACTGAGGCAGTCCTATATAAAAGTCTGTAAACATGACTGAGGCAGTCCTATATAAAAGTATGTAAACATGACTGAGGCAGTCCTTTACATGTCTGTAAACATGACTGAGGCAGTCCTATATAAAAGTCTGTAAACATGACTGAGGCAGTCCTATATAAAAGTCTCTAAACATGACTGAGGCAGTCCTATATAAAAGTCTGTAAACACGACTGAGGCAGTCCTATATAAAAGTCTGTAAACATGAATGAGGCAGTCCTATACATGTCTGTAAACACGACTGAGGCAGTCCTATATTGAAGTCTGTAAACACGACTGAGGCAGTCCTATATAAAAGTCTGTAAACATGACTGAGGCAGTCCTATATAAAAGTCTGTAAACATGACTGAGGCAGTCCTTTACATGTCTGTAAACATGACTGAGGCAGTCCTATATAAAAGTCTGTAAACATGACTGAGGCAGTCCTATATAAAAGTCTGTAAACATGAATGAGGCAGTCCTATACATGTCTGTAAACACGACTGAGGCAGTCCTATATTGAAGTCTGTAAACATGACTGAGGCAGTCCTATATAAAAGTCTGTAAACATGACTGAGGCAGTCCTATATAAAAGTCTGTAAACATGACTGAGGCAGTCCTATATAAAAGTCTCTAAACATGACTGAGGCAGACTTCCCAAAGTCTGTAAACAAGACTGAGGCAGTCCTATTTATGTCTGTAAACATGACTGAGGCAGTCCTATATAAAAGTCTGTAAACATGACTGAGGCAGTCCTATATAATGTCTGTAAACATGACTGAGGCAGTCCTATATAAAAGTCTGTAAACATCACTGAGGCAGTCCTATATAAAAGTCTGTAAACATGACTGAGGCAGTCCTATATAAAAGTCTGTAAACATGACTGAGGCAGTCCTATATAAAAGTCTGTAAACATGACTGAGGCAGTCCTTTACATGACTGTAAACACGACTGAGGCAGTCCTATATAAAAGTCTGTAAACATGACTGAGGCAGTCCTATATAAAAGTCTGTAAACATGACTGAGGCAGTCCTCCCAATGTCTGTAAACATGACTGAGGCAGTCCTATATAAAAGTCTGTAAACATGACTGAGGCAGTCCTTTACATGTCTGTAAACACGACTGAGGCAGTCCTATATAAAAGTCTGTAAACATGACTGAGGCAGTCCTATATAAAAGTCTGTAAACATGACTGAGGCAGTCCTTTACATGTCTGTAAACACGACTGAGGCAGTCCTATATAAAAGTCTGTAAACATGACTGAGGCAGTCCTATATAAAAGTCTGTAAACATGACTGAGGCAGTCCTATATAAAAGTCTGTAAACATGACTGAGGCAGTCCTCCCAATGTCTGTAAACATGACTGAGGCAGTCCTATATAAAAGTCTGTAAACATGACTGAGGCAGTCCTTTACATGTCTGTAAACACGACTGAGGCAGTCCTATATTAGAGTCTGTAAACATGACTGAGGCAGTCCTATATAAAAGTCTGTAAACATGACTGAGGCAGTCCTATACATGTCTGTAAACATGACTGAGGCAGTCCTATATAAAAGTCTGTAAACATGACTGAGGCAGTCCTATATAAAAGTCTGTAAACATGACTGAGGCAGTCCTCCCAAAGTCTGTAAACATGACTGAGGCAGTCTATATAAAAATGTGTAAACTTTACTGAGACAGTGCTACCAATGTCTGAAAACATGACTGAGGCAGTCCTATATATGTCTGTGAACTCGACTGAGGAAGTCCTATATAAAAGTCTGTAAACATGACTGAGGCAGTCCTCCCAATGTCTGTAAACATGACTGAGGCAGTCTTTATAAAAATGTGTAAACATGACTGAGGCGGTGCTCCTAATGTCTGTAAACATGACTGAGGCAGTCCTTTACATGTCTGTAAACACGACTGAGGCAGTCCTATATTAAATTGTGTAAACACGATTGAGTCCGTCTTATACATTTCTGTACACACGACTGAGGCAGTCCTATATAAAAGTGTGTAAGCATGACTGATCGAGGAAGTCCTATATAAAACTGTGTAAACATGACTGTGGCAGTCCTATATAAAAGCATGTTAACATGACTGATGCAGTCCTATATTAAAGTCTGTAAACATGCCATAGGAAGTCCTATATTAAAGTCGGTAAACATGCCAGAGGCAGTCTTAGATAAAAAAAAGTAAACACGACTGAGGCAGTCCTGTATAAAAGTCTGTAAACAAGACTGATGCAGTCCTATATAAAAGTCTGTAAACATGACTGAGGCAGTCCTATATAAAAGTCTGTAAACATGACTGAGGCAGTCCTATACATATCTGTAAGCACGACTGAGGCAGTCCTATACATATCTGTAAACACGACTCAGGCAGTCCTATATAAAAGTTTGTAAACATGACGGAGGCAGTCCTATACATATCTGTAGGCACGACTGAGGCAGTCCAATACATGTCTGTAAACATGACTGAGGCAGTCCTATATTAGAGTCTGTAAAAATGACTGAGGCAGTCCGATATAAAAGTTTGTAAACATGACTGAGGCAGTCCTTTACATGTCTGTAAACACGACTGAGGCAGTACTATATTAGAGTCTGTAAACAAGACTGAGGCAGTCCTATATAAAAGTCTGTAAACATGACTGAGGCAGTCCTATACATATCTGTAAACACACTAAGGCAGTCCTATACATGTCTGTAAACAAGACTGAGGCAGTCCAATATAAAAGTCTGTAAACACGACTGAGACAGTCCGATATAAAAGTCTGTAAACATGAATGAGGCAGTCCTATACATGTCTGTAAACACGACTGAGGCAGTCCTATATTAAAGTCTGTAAACATGACTGAGTTAGTCCTATATAAAAGTGTGTAAACATGACTGAGGCAGTCCTATACATATCTGTAAGCACGACTGAGGAAGTCCTACACATATCTGTAAACACGACTTAGGCAGTCCAATATAAAAGTTTGTAAACATGACTGAGGCAGTCCTATACATATCTGTAAGCACGACTGAGGCAGTCCAATACAGTCTGTAAACATGACTGAGGCAGTCCTATAGTAGAGTCTGTAAACATGACTGAGGCAGTCCTATATAAAAGTTTGTAAACATGACTGAGGCAGTCCAATACATGTCTGTAAACATGACTGAGGCAGTCCTATATAAAAGTCTGTAAACATGACTGAGGCAGTCCTATATAAAAGTCTGTAAACATGACTGAGGCAGTCCTATATAAAAGTCTGTAAACATGACTGAGGCAGTCCTATAATGTCTGTAAACATGACTGAGGCAATCCTATAATGTCTGTAAACATGACTGAGGCAGTCCTCCCAATGTCTGTAAACATGACTGAGGCAGTCCTATATAAAAGTCTGTAAACATGACTGATGTAGTCCTTTACATGTCTGTAAACACGACTGAGGCAGTAATATATTAGAGTCTGTAAACAAGACTGAGGCAGTCCTATATAAAAGTCTGTAAACATGACTGAGGCAGTCCTATACATGTCTGTAAACATGACTGAGGCAGTCCTATACATGTCTGTAAACAAGACTGAGGCAGTCCAATATAAAAGTCTGTAAACACGACTGAGACAGTCCGATATAAAAGTCTGTAAACATGACTGAGTTAGTCCTTTATAAAAGTGTGTAAACACGACTGAGGCAGTAATATATAAAAATCTGTAAACATGACTGAGTTAGTCCTTTATAAAAGTGTGTAAACACGACTGAAGCAGTAATATATAAAAATCTGTAAACATGACTGAGTTAGTCCTTTATAAAAGTGTGTAAACATGACTGAGGCAGTCCTATACATATCTGTAAGCACGAGTGAGGCAGTTCTATACATACCTGTAAACACGACTCAGGCAGTCCTATATAAAAGTTTGTAAACATAACTGAGGCAGTCCAATACATGTCTGTAATCACGACTGAGTCAGTCCAATACATGTCTGTAAACATGACTGAGGCAGTCCTATATAAAAGTTTGTAAACATGACTGAGGCAGTCCTATACATATCTGTAAACATAACTGAGGCAGTCCTATACATATCTGTAAACATAACTGAGGCAGTCCAATACGTCTGTAAACATGACTGAGGCAGTCCTATACATATCTGTAAGCACGACTGAGGCAGTCCAACACATGTCTGTAAACATGACTGAGGCAGTCCTATAGTAGAGTCTGTAAACATGACTGAGGCAGTCCTCCCAATGTCTGTAAACATGACTGAGGCAGTCCTATACATGTCTGTAAACATGACTGAGGCAGTCCTATAATGTCTGTAAACATGACTGAGGCAGTCCTATACATGTCTGTAAACATGACTGAGGCAGTCCTATATAAAAGTCTGTTAACATGACTGAGGCAGTCCTATACATATCTGTAAACATAACTGAGGCAGTCCTATACATATCTGTAAACATAACTGAGGCAGTCCAATACGTCTGTAAACATGACTGAGGCAGTCCTATACATATCTGTAAGCACGACTGAGGCAGTCCAATACATGTCTGTAAACATGACTGAGGCAGTCCTATAGTAGAGTCTGTAAACATGACTGAGGCAGTCCTATACATATCTGTAAGCACGACTGAGGCAGTCCTATAATGTCTGTAAACATGACTGAGGCAGTCCTATACATGTCTGTAAACATGACTGAGGCAGTCCTATAATGTCTGTAAACATGACTGAGGCAGTCCAATACGTCTGTAAACATGACTGATGTAGTCCTATATATGTCTGTAAACAAGACTGAGGCAGTCCTATATAAAAGTCTGTAAACATGACTGAGGCAGTCCTCCCAATGTCTGTAAACATGACTGAGGCAGTCCTATAATGTCTGTAAACATGACTGAGGCAGTCCTATACATGTCTGTAAACATGACTGAGGCAGTCCTATATAAAAGTCTGTAAACATGACTGAGGCAGTCCTATAATGTCTGTAAACATGACTGAGGCAGTCCTATATAAAAGTCTGTAAACATGACTGAGGCAGTCCTATAATGTCTGTAAACATGACTGAGGCAGTCCTATATATGTCTGTAAACATGACTGATGTAGTCCTACATAATAGTCTGTAAACAAGACTTATGCAGTCCTGTAAATATGACCGAGGCTGTCAAAGCCTATATTAGTATTAAGTATTGTAATGCCCAGCCTTCTCATTGAATATGTTGTGTTGTTGATCTATTTTTATTGCACAGCTCGCAGCGGAGTGAAGCTCTAGAGTGGTGAGCTCTACGGCAATTACGTGTCATGTGATCAAAAATGTCATACTATTTTTTTATAAATAGATCTTTAAAAATGATAAATTACATTTAAAGTGACGTCACCGTTACAAGAAAGAAGTCACGTGACAACTGGAATTTAGAGGCACTTTTATGGTGTTCGAAAGTAACGTCAATTATGAAATGCACATTATATATTGATAGTAAAGGACTATATTGTCTGTGCTCGCATTTTCGCAATGCCTACTCCATATAAGTGATTGTCGTTGATATGTATTAATTTATTGTGGTGTTATGTTGAAGCAAAGACATGAGAAATTGCGATTTACATTTTTCTACAATGGAAATGCTCGTGTCCGGTTGTTGTGATCTTACGTTTAAAACAGTCGTAAATACATATACACATTTTGTGGGAAGAAGGCACGATTGGTTAAGTGCTTAACATTAGTATAAATGTATTAAATTGTGATTGCTGTTTCTTTGAAACATAAAATCCGTTGTTCTAAACCTGGTGACCGCCGGTGGCAAAGAAGGGTCACCCTGGTGACATACACGTATATCTTTTGAAATAACAGTTGCACGTTGTTCAAACTATATCTTAATATACTCCCGAGTAGTAGTATTAGTATACAAATGTTCGGTACTACTGGAAGTAGATAGTTTCCTTTTATTTAAGACATAATATTGCCGGTGACAGAACTGTCCTTTGTAAACAAATATACTGACGTCATTTTAGTCACGTTACTTTTTGTCTTGGTGAGGCTAATTAGTTGATTTTGTAACGCTTTCAGTGATTGGTGTAGACCGGTAATAGAAATATCGGATCCGGTGACGGAGGGAGATTCTTGAGTTGGTTTTGACGACGCTAGGTCTTCCACAAAATCTTTCCAAAAGATGTCAGATAATTTAAACCAGCCTGCTAAGGTTAATAGAATTGTAAATTAATGTTGGTTTAACATTTCCAAGTTGCGTTGACAGCGGCGGTGACTTGTATATACATATTTTCGAGGTTTTATTATTTTGCAGGTGACGGTGAACTGCGTCGGTGTTTCCACTGTGTCTCCTAGGATGAAGAAGGAACCGGCTCCAAATTATCCAGCATAAATTATTTATTATTGATAAAATATTTCTGTAAAACATACTCCATGAGTATTATACCGTTCGGTCCAACCTCTGCCAAATGCCCCATTTCTGTCATAAATAAGTGACCCCTCCCCCTTCTAAGTATAAATTATTGTACACGTACTGGAACTCCTGCGTGGCTCAGACTCTACATCAGGGTGCCCGATGTTACAGTATGTAAACATGACTGAGGCAGTACTATATATAAGTGGGTAAACATGGCCGAGGCAGTCCTTTATATGTCTGTAAATATGACAGAGGCAGTCCTAAAACATGACTGATGCCTGTAAACCTGACTGAGAATGTCCCATATATAACTATAAACATGGCTGAGGCAGTCTTTAGTCTCAGAACATGACTGTGGCGGTCGTATGTATGTCCGAAAACATGACTGAGACGGTTATATAAATGTCTGTAATTATGTAATAGTAACTTGTGTGTAGGGCTGTATCCAGAATTACGGACTGATGAAGGACCAGATACGGACCGTTTATCTTGTTACAGCCCGAGCCAAAGGCGAGGGCTGTAACAAATAAATGGTCCGTATCGGGTCCTTCAGAAGTCCGTAATTCTGATACAGCAATACACACAAGTTACTATTACTTTTATTTCATTGAAAACATTAGAAAACAAACAAGTTCAATAGTATACAAGACAAAATGAACTTTGTTTACCTGTAATTGTTAGCATTTGTGCTAAATAATATGTTCTGTTGATATTTTACATGTTTTACATTTTGTTTAGTAATTAGCAATCTATTTACATTTGTTTGTGGCACATGAAAATTGAAAATTCAAATAAATCTTTTTTTTTGATCGGGCTGTATCACCGTTACAGCCAGGGCTGTATCAAACTTAGGGCTGTAACAGTAGATTGGATACAGCCCGTTTGCTGATACAGCCCTGCTGAGTCTTTTATTCTTAAACACATTAACTGTAGCTTAAAATACAGACTGCAAATTATCCAATGGAATTGTTTGTTACATTATTGATATGAAATAATCTTGATTACAGTTCTATATAAATATTAATATGAATGAGACAGTCCTGTATACGTTTTCAAAGGTAACCGAGCCAGTTCTATACAAGTTTGATGACCGAGGCAGTCCTTTTTTAATCTGATGAGCGCGACACTCCTATATAATTCGTTAAACATCTATTTTAAATGTAATGCACGTACGCAATAATAATAGCTGAATGATTAATCGGAACGGCAGATTGTTCAAACAAAATTCTTGACCATGGCTTGTCATCTTCGCCAAGGACAATGGATAAAGGTCTATGGACAATGAAAACAATTGACAGATAATGTGTTTTATTGACATTCTTATCGATAAAGTAAATATTTCTTGTAGATTTATTCTTATCAATTCCCATAAATATTTATCCAAGGTTGCTTGTGTTAATGAAAAGATGAAAAATACGTCAAATAAGTAGTAATATTGTTGTATCACATGAAGAAACGATTAAGACACAAAAGTGATAACGACATCTAACGTCAAAATTAAAGATATTTATTGTTAGTTATAGTTCAAAATCATATATACAACTTAAACCTCACATTTTTAGTGTAAACAGGAAATAATTGACGAGTTGGGTTATGATTATATAGAGTATACAGGTATAAGACATTTCATCTTAATTGTAAATGTTATTCTTCTTCTTAAAATAACTATGATCGGAACAATTGTTGTCGTTAACCAGAGGACAAATATAGATATCGATCAATAATATGAATAAAGATATTAAAACATATGAAAATTAATAATAATAATAATAGTTTTAAAAGGGCACGAGAAACATGAAATTCTTGACTAGTTTTTCTTTTGTTTTTGACATCGCGCCCTCCAGTTGTTTCAACAAAACTCCGTTGTGCCAACCCCCGACTTTTGGCAGCTTGCTAACACTGCTTGTAAATTATGGTAAGAGTCGACCGCACGTTGGCTGAAGTCGGTTGCAAACTCACTACGTCACTGCTGAACACGTCGATGATCAGTAGTTGACGGCTAACTACGCGATCAAAAAATGTAGAGGGACCACCGCAAGCGAAATGTAAATGACTATAAATCGGTCGCCAGAATCTGCGGCAACCTGGGAATAAGATATAAGAATATTCCTAGACCTTATTGGAAAGATTAATCAAGAAAAAACTAACTGACGTGTCTGTTATTATAAATTTAAGTTAATAGAAACTTGTGGATAAGTTAATCACATAATTTCCTCATCTTTCTTTATTACTGTGTCTTTAGGGAGCATGTATATAAACATTTACATGATGTTGAAAATAGTCTGCTTGTCATCAGTTTGCACTATATTTAAATGCCATAAATCCAACATTCCTGGTAGCAAAATGGAAGCCATAGACTTGTTCCTTTGAATTTGCTATTATCAACATTTCCTAAACTATCAGCTTGTGTACAAAGTGGATAGGATCAGCAATGTTGAGATCTATCTCTCTAATAGTAAAAAAAAATGCAAAGGGACTTTTGGCAAGTCTATGGAAGCCATTGCTGTCAATATTCTAAATAAGTAAAACTTTGTAAAACTTGGCGTTATAAATAAAAGACGGCGCCAAAATCGGATTCAATCTAAAATACAAACTATGCATGTAAATTAATTAAAAATTTAACACTGAGGAGCCGTAGTTACTCAATATAATGTTTTTCAAAATGATTAAGACGTTTAGATCATAACTGCACTCTCATGGTATCATATTTATATGGAATATGGATCTAAGCGGCTCAGTCATTTAAAAAATTTAAATGCCATGGCTTCTAAATTTTATAATTTGAAATACATTTACATGCACACTTGTATAATGGTTTTATTTTTGAGAAAAATTGATAACAATAGCTTCCATTATTAAATCAAAGCTTCAAGTTGACCCTGACCGGCTGACACTTGTTTGATTTCTTTTCTTGTAAGTGCAATTTTTCCCGCCTATCTGTGTTGATTGTATAACTATACATTATTATATGTTCTTCCGGTCTTAGACTGAGCCGAAGGCGAATGGAATATATGTCCTAAGCCGTGAATGTGACATTATATACCCTGTCTAAGACCGGAATAACTATTATATTATAGCTCACATCTTAAATTAGGAATATTTTACGGGAAACAGAAATATTTAAGAAAGAACTAGGTCTATGTAGCGTAAATTTTTTTGGATATGTGATAAAGTTATCCGTATTTGTTTGGGAAAATATACGTTTTAAGAGAACGCATAATATTAAAAAAAAATGCATTTTTATTAATAGTTTTTATAACACAAAATAACACTCTAGAATTGGACAAATTACGTTATTATTGATAAAATCAAAATATATTCAATAAATATTGTCCCTTATGGCACCCCATTATTACTTTTATGACGCTTAGACGATCGAGGCCCATTCGGGATTTATAACTAAAGTTTATATAAAAACAAACTATATTTTTGTTGAACATTTCATTAATAAAAAATAAGAAAACATTATTATATATTAAATAACAGTGAAAATTTATCTTTTTTTAAATATTAATCGTCTTCTATTCAATAAATAACCCAATTGTATCCTTAAACTGGGAAGTGTCAAGGTAAAAGTTTGCGAAGCACCAAATTCAATATCAGCGGAGCTTGTATTGTGATGTGTGGATGTCGACGTTGATAAGTGAATTAAAATAAGAAAACTAGTTATTGACGGTAATGTCACTTTGATGGCATTAAAATGAATATCATTGGATTTTGGACGATGGAAATCAAAATGAATATCAACGGATTTTGACGATGTTTTGACTGAAGAGTGCATGATGATGCAGTGTAGGTACATATTTATTATCATTTAGTGCGCTTGATATCAAGTTTCTTATTTGTTGTTTTGTGCATTGATACACTTTTATAGAGGACACAAAAAAATCATACAGGATTTGTGAGCTGAGACTGACATTATTGACCCGGAACCACCCCCCGTTTTCCGTGCCTTCTATCGCTGATATTTGAGTAGATTTGTTTCTTAATTTACTTCCTTCCTGTTATTTAAACAAATATATTAACATATCACTTTATTTACGTCGTTTAAAACATGTTCGGGTTAGACATTGTTTCATTTTGTTACTTTTTCAATCGAAACGGAACGAAGGCGGCCATGATGATTTGTTTTCCCCAGGGGCCCCATACGGTATAAAAATATGCTTAATGTATACGGCTGTAGACGAATACATAGCCTGATGTATACGGCTTGCTAACCAATCAGAATTCAAGGTTGTGAGCTATAATATAATCAAATGTACAATATTTTATGTCGCAGGAGAAAGAAATAGAAAAAAAATGTTAACTCATGTAAAATTAGATCAGGTTTTACTATCTAGAGTGCAAACTAAAAACAGTGAACAAAAAACACCATCAAACTACTATAAATACTAGCAGTTAATCCAGGTGATGCGGAAGGGTCCTGTATTACAGGTGAAATAGGTATATAAACATACAAAATCAAGATTAGATAAAAGATTGTACAAAAAATAATGATCACCCTCTTTGTCATATAGTTTAGTTTGTAGCCTTTGAAACTTTTAATGTTTAAGAAATTTAAACACGAATATACCTCTGTAGAATCAATACGGAATGTATTATTATTGATTGATACAAGAAGTATAATGTCGCTCATATTACTTTTATTTAGTGTTTGTTAACATTGTGTTTTTTTCCACTCTCAGTTATTTTTTCAGCTATATCGCGGCGTCCAGTTTGTATTGTGGAGGAAGCCAGGGTACCCGGAGAAAACGCACGAGGATTATGGATGAACCTAGAGTACCCGGAGAAAACGACCGAGGATTGTGGAGCAACGTGGAGTACCCGGAGAAAACTCCCGACCTGTGGTAGGAAAACTGGCAATCAGATTGGAGTCTAGCACACCCTGACCACAGTGCGACTCGAACCGGCAAGTCCGTGTTCACATACACGTGATCAATTGTACCGCTTGATTGAATCATTCTACTCGAAATACCGTCATCGGTCTTCTCCAGGCCAGAGTATCCCATAGTAATATCACACAACCGAAAACGTAAACCAGAGCAAAATTTCTTGAATCTGGAATAGAGACCAGTGGAATGGCTCTACCAATGACCGCCCGACAAGTAGACAACCTCGCTTTAAGGCTACTGGCCAAGATCATTATGCCCTGGTCTTTCATCCACCGGCTGTAACCGTTGCCGCAACAACAACGGCAGTCGGAATACGTGAATTGTGGAGAATCATAACATGACATTTAATCCTAGAAAACCGCATTTTGGAGCAGTTTGGAACCTACACAGACAATTGAGAAATAGTTCTATGATGTAACAGTTCGAGGTGCTGGACATTACGCAACCGGCGTAGAATCTGTGCAACGAGTTTGCTCGTCTGCTGCTCTGTAGCAGAATCTATCTGCTACAGAGACGTGATAGGAAAATCTGTGTATACCGGTGCAAGAATGAACGTTACTCCTCTTCTTCCTCTGTTCAGGAAGGTGATTGCTTTGGTGGAGATAGCGTCATGATGTAGGCGATCTTTAATAACCTTAAAACATAACTGGTCCATGTCCTAGGCAATTTACGGTTCAAATGTAAAGAAACGAAATTACTCTGCCTTATCTAGTGCGCGTAATTGACCGACAGAGTAAGTTGTTCCAATATGACAAAAACCATAACACTCACAGTGCGCTTAACAAGGGACTATTTTAAGCATAACAACATAAATGTGTCTCCGTGGTCTTTCGAATCACTGAATCCAAATGACATTTGCGGGACTAGCTGAATAAACATGTGCGCCATCGTCAACCTTCGCCTCAGACCCCTAACCAGCGCCATCACATGTTGCAACAGGAATTTCAAACAATTCCACGTAATAACGAAGGAAGATTGATTGACTTTATAGCAAGGGAATACAGGGCATTGTTGGCAGCTCGAGGTGGTAAACAAATATCAACCTAAACGTGACCGGAAGTATTCCTAACTGTAAGAAATGACTTTTATTCAGAAATTTCTAAGAGGTGGACTGTATTGTTTTTTTCAGTTATAAAATCATTTTGGTGAATATTTATATTCGTTGTTTGTAAAATCCTTATCCAAAAATACTACTAAAATCATAAAAAAAACATTATGCGTTTCCTTTTTAGCAAATGTTAAATTTAACAACCGTGTGTAGTTTTTTCAATCCTTTTTGCTATCGTCATTATATAAATTTAGTTTTATTTAAGTATACAAGGTAATCTTCTAAGGGCTAAATTGAGTCGTATGTGAATGCCAAATAGACACCCCCAAAATTTGGCAGATAAATCATAGATTTAAAAGTTCACGAAGCTTGCAATGTTATTTAAACTTAATTATGGTTCAAAAGGTTATTAAGTCCCATGACTCGTTTAACAACACATCGGCTTTGAATACATTTTACAGAAAGAAGTGACTCGTGAACATTGGTTTTATGAGTCACTTTCTTGAAGACTTTCAATGACAATGGTGACATTTTCTTCAATGGTAATCACAAACTTTTACACTTCGATTTCATTAAAGACACATATTTAGGTTTGCTTGCTTTACTCAGAAAAACACTAAAATAGTACAATGAGAGAAAAGCGTTGCCTTGGCAATCAATACTACGCCACTAAAAATAAAATAAGAATTTATATCTCTTTTACTGTGCATTATCGTTCAAAGAAAAAGCTTAGATTTTTCATATATACTATCTAGCAAACAATATTTCAATTATATTCAGGACGAGAGCAATTTAGCAAACAATTACCGGACAAGTATTACAAATTTGATAGGAACGAAGAATTCAGCCTTTTGTATCGGCTACAATTGACATATTATTTTTGTGAAATTCACAAAAGGGTCTTGATTGTGCAAGTAGAGTGGGACACTACAAACTGGCTACCCACCACGGTTTTATCGTATTATAACTTAAAATCGACCAGGCAAAAG
Organism: Limnoperna fortunei; assembly: GCA_944474755.1. Taxonomy (NCBI): domain Eukaryota; kingdom Metazoa; phylum Mollusca; class Bivalvia; order Mytilida; family Modiolidae; genus Limnoperna; species Limnoperna fortunei. Next base: position 75,565,956 of record OX104117.1, on the reverse strand, counting down.
CACCTCCTTTATCTGCCAGCCTGAGACGGCCGAGGATATCTCTGGGTCGAACTGACGAGTTGAGCAACAATGTAGGACGAGCCCTGGGCAGGCGAGAGGGCCTCTCCTGACGCTTTGAGCAGCTATGTGAGAAGAGAACGACATGTTTTGCTTACCGTAACATTGTTAATTATGTTTGCTTGTAGTATAAACTTAAATGTACACATTGTTAGTGATGGACATAACAGTTAATAGATAATGAACAACGATCTGTTATTATTTATATATAACAGAGGTATGTCGGTCTGAACTTTTCTTAGAATACAAACGAATGTATAGGTAACAAGGAGTCCTATTTTGAATTGCACTCCACCTTATACTTACCTATAGCTAGATAACAAGGGGTCTGTGGTATTAATTCAAATAACACTTCTCCTTGCTTATCCGGACAAGGTAACATATTGTCAGTGGTCGTATTGTGAATTACACCCCTCCCTACTTATACAACACGAGACTAGGTAACACGGAGTAAGTGGTAGTAATTAGAATGATACTCCTTTCTTTATACCTACAGACGACTACGTTTTAGTTACACTACTGTTTATCGTACAAGCTCGCTTATGCTGATTCGCCCTCTTTATGTTTTACGTCTTGAGTGGTTACAGTATCTCAATTGATATGAAGTAATCCATACAGTTTACAGAAAACAATACAGAAATTATTGCCATAAAACAGACAATAATTCAATCTGAAACAAAATTAAGGAATGCTGAACGGACAAGAAATCATAAACGAAATATCTCACATTTTAATAAAGTCTGCGTTCGGTATTTATATCTCTTTATCAGAAATTCAATACAATATCGAATGTCAAATCCGGAATATTCTAGATTTACGTCATATTATCTTATATGGACCAATACATTAACGAAAGTACAGCATGGATGTCCCGATAATCAAGCACCCGTCGGAATATTGACCATTCCAAGATAAGCTTATCCTGACAATCAAGCATCCGGCGGAGACTTGACTATTATAAGATAAGGTTTTCCCGATAATCAAGCACCCGTCAGAATCTTGACCACTCCAAGATAAGCTTATCCTGACAATCAAGCATCAGACAGAGACTTGACTATTATAAGATAAGCTTGTCCCGAATATCAAGGACCCGTCGGAATCCTGGCCATTACATGATAAGCATTTTGTTATAATCAAATACACTTGTCGGAGTCTTGACCATTCCAAGATAACTTCTCCTGATTATCCAACACTTGTCGGAGTCTTGACCATTCCAAGATAACTTCTCCTTATTATCCAACACTTGTCGGAGTCTTGACCATTCCAAGATAACTTCTCCTGATTATCCAACACTTGTCGGAGTCTTGACCATTCCAAGATAACTTCTCCTTATTATCCAACACTTGTCGGAGTCTTGACCATTCCAAGATAACTTCTCCTTATTATCCAACACTTGTCGGAGTCTTGACCATTCCAAGATAACTTCTCCTTATTATCCAACACTTGTCGGAGTCTTGACCATTCCAAGATAACTTCTCCTCATTATCCAACACCTATCGGAGTCTTGACCATTCCAAGATAACTTCTCCTTATTATCCAACACCTATCGGAGTCTTGATCATTCCAAGATAACTTCTCCTGATTATCCAACACTTGTCGGAGTCTTGACCATTCCAAGATAACTTCTCCTTATTATCCAACACTTGTCGGAGTCTTGACCATTCCAAGATAACTTCTCCTGATTATCCAACACTTGTCGGAGTCTTGACCATTCCAAGATAACTTCTCCTGATTATCCAACACTTGTCGGAGTCTTGACCATTCCAAGATAACTTCTCCTTATTATCCAACACTTGTCGGAGTCTTGACCATTCCAAGATAACTTCTCCTGATTATCCAACACTTGTCGGAGTCTTGACCATTCCAAGATAACTTCTCCTTATTATCCAACACTTGTCGGAGTCTTGACCATTCCAAGATAACTTCTCCTGATTATCCAACACTTGTCGGAGTCTTGACCATTCCAAGATAACTTCTCCTTATTATCCAACACTTGTCGGAGTCTTGACCATTCCAAGATAACTTCTCCTGATTATCCAACACTTGTCGGAGTCTTGACCATTCCAAGATAACTTCTCCTGATTATCCAATACTTGTCGGAGTCTTGACCATTCCAAGATAACTTCTCCTGATTATCCAACACTTGTCGGAGTCTTGACCATTCCAAGATAACTTCTCCTTATTATCCAACACTTGTCGGAGTCTTGACCATTCCAAGATAACTTCTCCTGATTATCCAACACTTGTCGGAGTCTTGACCATTCCAAGATAACTTCTCCTGATAAGCATGTCAGAATTCGGAATATTCCAAGGTAAGCTTGTCTTGATAATCAAGCATCAATCGGAATCTTGACCATTCCAAGATAAGCTTGTCATTTATAAAGCATTTGTGTGAATCTTGACAATTTTTAAGCAAATCTGTTTAATGTTGGAGAAAATATTTATTAAGGAAATAGTATTTCAGAATTGATTATATTCTTGAAATGAATATTTTCTGCAATTTAAATATATATTCAGATCCTTGAGCGCTGTGTTGTTAATGCCAGAAGTTTTTGATAATTATGATAAAATTTGTGTTCTTGCGTAATTCGCATTTGGAAAAAACCCTTAACACATGAAGTGCGCTAGGTATTATTAAAGCCAAATTGTTCCAACTTCTCAAAATTTCCACTCGAATGACGTACGAACACTTAACAAAGAAGACATTAATTTTCCTATATCTCTAATCTTGTCTACGCCCAGCATGCTACATCTAGGTTTCATCACACTTCCGTTTGGTTTCGTTTTTTTCTTGATTTTTAATAAAAACCATATTTAGACATATTGATCCGAGTCCGATCTGCGTTTGTATATAGACAAGGTGTTTTCATTCAGCAGGGCATATCCACTATTGACGTGTCTGTATCAACAGAAATCTTAATTATTAGATTTTGAGTAAGAGAAAAAACTTATTGAAGGTTGGATATAATCATGCGTGGGAAAAACAAATGGCTATAATAATTTAATTTGTAGTTCATATAATTAACATCAAGACATCGTACAGTCTTTTATTAATTATAGTTATTATTACTTTAAATCAGTTATTTACACCATCTTATTTTCCCCACAGTCAGAACCTTTCGGCAAGTTACATTGGTAGAGGAGAATACGAAATCATAGACGTGAAACTGCATCAACAAAATGACAACGGAAAATATTCTGATTCAAAATTTGACAGTGGGAAATTTAACAACGAACTATTCTTATGAATATATTTTACGACATCCGGTTTACTGGGCAGTTATTTATTCTATCGCATATTCTCTTGTCTTTTTGTGTGCACTGTTTGGAAACCTAATGGTAGTGTCCGTAGTGTACAGGAATGCCTCCATGCACAATGCAACTAACTATTTTATTGTAAATCTGGCCATTGCGGACATTTTAGTTGCCTTGTTCTGTGTTCCGATAACTCTACTTGATAATCTATATCTAGGTAAGTTTTTTTAAAATTTTTACTTTGCTGTTAAAAATGTCTAAATAATTTGTTTTTTATTTTCTGACATGACTGAAAAGAAATGACGGTAAAATACAAATGCTGCATGTAAATGATTTGTCGTCAATATTATATTTATTATGTCACCAAATGTTTTAAGCTGATCTTAATTATAATTTGAAAAATGAAGAAAATCTAAACATAATAACAGCCGAATCTAAATTTTTAAAAGACCTGTCTTAAAGTAAAAAAACCACAAAGATTTGCTAAAAAATCAAATAAAAACAAAACAAAACAACATAAAAAAGGAAAAAAAACCCCAAAACTAAAACAACCCCCCCCCAAAAGTAAAGCAGACGATTTTTCATATACATACATTTTTTAAGTAAACATAAAGACGTGATGTATAAGGCATCCGTGGGTATACAGTAGGTACATATAACTATAAAATAAATTATTTGATTCAAGAATATTCATCGACGTAAATCGTATTAGGTAACAACAGTTTTCGAAAGATTTGCGAAAAGATTCACCTAGTTCATTAAACTTGTACCCGTAACGAGAAACACTTAACTTTGTTCTCTATCAATATACAAAAAAGGTATGAAATTGGCGCTAAATATTTTTTGTCCACATATTTGTAATATTTACATAAGACACACCCGTTAAGAACATGTAAGGAGGATATACTTTAATGACTATTACTTAATGTCTTTGTCGCGTCTTTGTCCATTGTTAAGTTATACTCCCGCTTCAAAGAAGAGGGAGGTATACTATTTTATCTTTGTCCGTCGACCCGTCCGTAACAAAACTTTCTGTCACAGTTTTGTATGCGAATAAAGGATGCAGAACATTTTGCAGATTGCTTTATCCTATAGTACCATATGGTGTATAGCGATTTTATGCTCCTTGGTCATCTACTTTTTGTGAAAGCCGGGTTATCACTAGTGAGCATTAGCTCACATATTTACCTTGTAATGTTTTGCTAAAATCACGAGAAACTGTCGTAGTCGCTGTTTGTCCTTTAACATATTTTTATTTTTCGGTAGTGTGTTTTTGTGTATTCCATAGGCGGTACAACCTGTACGTATCCGACCGTAAGACTTTAAATTGCTCACCACGACGTACAGAAAACCGCACCAGTTTCTTGTAATTTGAAATAAAAAACGATAACATTTTATTACGTATACACTTTGATTAGTGAAACGTCCAACCTAAACTAATTAAAAAAAAGAAAACTTTCAATATACAATAACAAACGTTATGATCTCGAGTTCAATTTTGTAAGTGACAAATAATAACACATGGAAAACCCTAGTCCGAGAATTCTCTGCCGTCCAACGCTTTTTTTTGCGTTGGACGGCAATTCTCGGACTCGGAAAACCCTTGTCTATATTACATAGGCGTAACAAGCGGTACGGCCGGTACGGTTCCGACCGTACCACTATTTTTCCGGGTGTCACGCCTATGTATTCTCAGAGAAATACAAAAAAATATTTAACACTGAAATACCCATATCACTTCCATATTGCTACCAAAAATAGACGTTATCAGTGTCTTCTCAAACATTTAAAACCATGTGCATAGAGGAATGAATATACAATAACTACAGACAGTATATAATTATTTTTGTACCGGGTAAATCATTTAGAAAGAGAAAGAAAGTCCTGACTATATCGAGGTTTGTTTTGTTATTTCGTAGCGACAACTTAAACTATATCCCCTTCTACTAGGTGCAACATATAATGGTTTCTGTCATACACTTAGCTGTGCTACATGATTGTATTCATCTGAAATATTTTGCAGACGACATGATATGCATATCCAGGCTCTCGCGTGCTCAACAGAGAACGATATGTATATCAAGACCTCGCTTGCGCATAATAATTCCTTCCGGTTACGACAATCTGTTTCACAATTGAAATATTGACAAACATGTAAAGTCGTAATGTAGGTTAAAGAGATTATATCACGCCTCGACCCAATATGGGAGTCTCAGAACGATATGGGAACTGATATGGGAAACCCTCGCAGTGCTTTAAAATTTATTTTAGCCGAAGGAAAACCACATATTTAGACTGCGAGAGAACACAACACGTGACGTGTGAATTTATATGTATTTGTTCATCTTGTTCCTTGCCGTGCACGGGTACAAGGAGAAATCACTCTAACACTTAGCGAACCAATCAAACGTATATATGTATACATTATTGTTAATCAAATTTAAAGTATATATAATGTACAGAAAATATATCAGATTTCGAAATACGTCTACAACATAGGAATGTTACAAAAACTATAGTTAACATGTTACTTACCATTAAAAACTAAAGTCTGAAAAGCTAATAATATTGCTGAATTTTATCACACAGCGATTTGGAACCAATAGTCAAAGTATATTTCTATCAATATTGTTATAAAGTGTGGTTTTTCAGTTTCAGGATATGCTATATTACTTGTTACTTTTAACAGGTTGTAAAGTTACACAATTAGGCTCGGAATTGATTTCCAAAACTAAGGATTTTATAACAAAAATTACAACTGCTTTTATTGATATTAAAAACTGTTTACATGATGTTACCAAACAAAACACCGTATTCAACATTAAATGATAACCACGTAATTTTCGTAGGAAAAGCACCTTTAAATATAGCAACCGAACGCAATCTTATAACCGAACAAATAAAACTGCACACCCTCAAAGAAAGATGTGATTGAAAACCCCATTGCCTTTAAGACTGACAAATCATATCATTATTTTACTTCTTTAATTTATTGCATACACAGTTTCGACATTTAAAATTTCGATACATAACAAGTTTTCAAATTCATAGTACATGAGAACTACTGTTGCAAAAATCAATTGTTTGATGTCGCACGTGTTATTTATTTTTAAAGGTTTAATTGAAATAAGTTTATTACATAGTCTTACATCACTTTGTTTGTTCGATCAATTATGATTCTCAATAATGATGTTTTATGATCAAAGCCAGAAATTTATTAGAATGTGTGTAGATTTATCAGTATGTTATGTGTAATGAAATTCTCTTTCCGTTCGAGATATTTTAATCATACTTTCTTACTGATCTATTTTATTGTGACAATGGGTGGCCCAAAACCATTTTCGACTTTTGTCGTTTTACACGAATATCGAGATTGCTATGTTAGCCATTTATGTAATTTATCTTAGTTGCTTTAAGAGTAAACTGTTAAAATATCATTCCAAAAATATGTAAAGTTGATAACAGCAACCACTTAATGTAAGTAGATGTTAAACAATTGGGACCAAATGAAGCCGAAAACAACTCTAGTAATTTACTACGCATTCCTACAAAACAGTTCTCTTATGCAGTACAATCGCACCAAACTTTCTAATAAAATATGCAATTTCACCCATCCGCCCAATGAATGTCTATTAATGTGACTATATTACAATATAAAGGATCGATTAATACCATCAATAGAGTATGACCAAGGCATTGACGCTGGTGTCAGGTGAGTGACATTATCAGCAGTTATCACTCTCTATAGACTATCCCCTGTAGAGGTCGCTGATGTCAGGTGAGTGACATCAGCAGTTATCACACTTTACAGACTATTCCCTGTAGAGGTTTTGAAATTCATTATACAAATTCTGACCGATATTTTTATTTATTAACTGACGATGGCCAAAAAACAAAAATATGTTGATGCCATTGGACGAAGAGGGTTGTTATTGTCTTTCATGTCGTTCTTTTTTATGATATTAAATCGTTCGTGTTTTGAACTAACGTTTGATACAGAAATCAACCAGAATGCCGACTAAAGTAGAGGCCAACTGAAAATTGTGCGGATAAATCCAGAGATGTACCAGGGCCTCGGTGGCCGAGTGGTTAAGAAACTTAGTCGTCTACTATTCATCGCGTGGTCTGTCAACACTGAGATTGGGGGTTCGAGTCTCACTGTGGACAAGGTTAAACCGAATTTTGCTGCCGTAACAATCCGATTTTATGTTTATGATTTGTCGGATTAACGGTCGAATTTAGTTACACTACTCCTATGTAGCCAGTAAAAAATTCTAACTTCGATCTACTTATAAAAACTGCAAACACGAGATGCAGCTATTTTACACTAAGCATGAAACAGTGACAAATATTTTAAAAGACATTAAAATAATTTCTTTTCAACTTAAAAATTATTGTTTGTTGCTGTGAAGATACGATTCAACTTGGCATTTGACCATAAATACGTAGTCGTGGGCGTACTATTTAACAACCCCGTTAGAAAGCATGCATTTGACCATAAATACGTAGTCGTGGGCGTACTATTTAACAACCCCGTTACAAAGCAGTCAAAGAGATTTTTTTAATGTGCCTTTAATGACACCAGTACATTCGTCCTAAACTAGTGTTACCTACAGATTGGAAATCAGTAATGAATGTGAAAGTAACAGTGGGGGATAACTTTATAAATTTGCACGTATGACTTATCTGTAAAACGAAATCAATTATAATCATTGTCTATAACATGATGATCTATCAGTGTTCTATAGATTCAGTCTCTTGATCAAATGTCCAATTTATTCTGTGTTATCGTCCAATTCAATCTCTACAACCCTATGGAGGCCATATCTGATTAACAAACATACTAAATTGTAACCAATGAATTGAATTTACGATAAATTTGCTAAGATTTGATATGTTTTTCTTGATAATTGTTATATTGTTTTCGACGTTTATTTCCCTTCAGGCCAAATCGGAAAACGCTATTACCTAAATAATGCTTATTAGTAAAATAGAGGTTTCACAGAATGGTGAAATATCCCAAAGGATAATATAAAGAAATTACTTAAATTATTTCTTGACACAACTTAATTAAAACAAATAAAAATTCGGGTCACTAATTTTGCAATATAAATAAAATAGAGGATCCCTATTCCCATAACAAATACCTTAGACGCGAGTGTTTTCTGAACATAACATGAAACTGGAAAATTAGTCTTACCACTTCTTGTTACCAATGCATTTAAACTAGAAAAGTGTATTGGTTATTAATCTCCCCACGTGAAGTACTCCGCACCAATTTGTTAATTTCACGCACGAATTAAACAAAATAAATATCATAAAATTGACACCCCTGTCGACAGCAAGGTGAAAAAATGAGGCTGTTCTAACAGCAGAAGAATAGGGTACCAATAATATCTTGTAATGCATTTCGGTCAATGTTATTATTTTTGGAAAATGGATACTACATACAGAAAAACATTATTGAAGAAATACAAAAAGACGTTTGACCAGACTTTTATTATCACATTTTGCTTTACAGATGATGTTTCGTCACCGAATTCGGTGACTTCTTAAATATTATCACACTAGGGAGCTTGAGATGAAGGACACTACCGATTAAACCCAGTTAACCCATTACCTAGCACTTCTCCGATAGACGCAAATTTAAAACTGCAAATTAAAAAACCTTTATGGATAGCGTAATGTCTTAAACTGACCAATCTCAAACTTACTGTTCTTTGACAACAATACTTTATCATCTCCCGCGAATAATGTTCATTCGTTATGCTAGATCTATCGATCGGTATTCAAACAATTTATACCGGACCCTGCCGTTGACCAATAAGCTATTCAAACAATCTATACCGGACCCTGCCGTTGACCAATAAGCTATTCAAACCGGTATTTCTTAAACCTATGGTTGATGGCATCTCTTCGGGTATCGTCGAAATTGCGACTGAGTTGATCATTATGGAAAATCTCAAAACTGATATCTGAATATTTTCTACGACAAATAAAAAAAATTCCTTATTTCTACGCCAAAGTAAATTTCCCTAGTTTTTAAAAATATGATTATGAGTAACTCTTCAGTCGTCTATTTAGAGACAGGCACTGCATACAAGCCAGGAGCATCTGAGTGCAGTCATGTTTTTTTAAATTGTCTGTTATATTATACCGGCATTTTTACGTGTTCTCTCCAAATATATCAGTACCACTGTTCGCAGTCAGGCTTTCCTTTTTATGACTAGACAAATCAAGGTTAAACTTGGGTCATCACCTAGTGCCGCAGTGGCTTGCTCTGTTTAAGTATTAAATGAGAAGAACTTTGTGAAACTTACTCAGAAAAAACACAGTAGACACGCTATTTCAGTTCAGTGTTTATTATACAAGCGTTGCCGTGTGGATCCGACGAGAAGGCCCAGTAAAAAGAAAGAAAACGATGTGATTAAGGAACACAATAAGACACAAGCTTCGATTAAGATAAAGTAAGAATAACTTACACGTCAGTTTTGTTTATACATTATTAATCTTTCCAATGATAACCATTACCATTTCCGCTGTTGTTCAGGTATTAAGACATCAACTATTTTCACCGGCCTGTTTAGCACGGACGTAAGGATTTAAATGCTGACTTCAGTTGAATTTTCCCGGACGTGTACGGTTAGACTAGTTACAAACCAGACTTAGTCGGGATGTTCATGACAGGTGGCCAACAGAAATAACTGACACTCGCAATCTCCGAACGTCAATCAATGTAACACTAACTGTAGACGATTACATGCAATTTTCTGTTACGCGTTTACATGGCGCTAAACATCAATCACACCCGAATTGTTTGCAGAACTTTTGTTTTACAATAACATTGTAAACGTGCCTACGCGTGACAACTTCCGAGTTCAGGTTTGAGGACATTAGTGGTGATTGCTGTAAAACTTTCCCACCATTCAATTTACAGGTTGTAAAGGGTAAATCTATGTAAAGACACAAAAAGCTGTAACAGTTCGGAGTGAAGTGTTTTGCTGCAGTACAATTAATGGATAATTTGAGTGTCAAGTGCTGATCCATTCCCCATATCTCAGATCTGAGAATCGAGAAATTACTTAATTAATTGTAGACAGCATGCCTACTTAATATTTCAGTTTCAATCATTTCAGACAAGTATTTGACTCGGTAAATGAACTTAAGTCCTAAGGGGTTCATCAAAATTAACAGCTGACAGTGGTATGCGTTTAGCTGCAAAGAAAATAACAAATCTGCGAAAGGAGCTTTATTTAAAGTGTTTATTTTTAGATAAATGAAACATTCTATTTATATTGTACAAAATAATCAAATAGAAGTATTTTTTAAAAAAAACACTAAACTGAGCTATGATGTGCATATTATGCATCGTATTGCATGTATAACAGACACACCTCAATTAAGATGCCTATTGTATTCCTTATAAAAGTACATTAGACTGAGCTATGATGTGGATATTAATATCGTATTATCTTAAACAGAAAAAAATAACTACAAAATACATCAATTTCCTAAACATAATAAAAAGTCTTAATTATTAGATGAATATAAACGCCATTTCATGTATTACAGACACACATAAATGTTGATATGCCAATTGTCTCCTGTTGATAATGTATTCATTACCCTTATAGATGCTGATACTGTAATACAATAGTTGTCAGATGAATAAACGTCATTACATGTATAACAGACACACCTCAATTAAGATTCCTTATACATCTTAATACTGTAATACAATCATGGTTATTAATATGCTTTGTGATAAATGATGCCGTATGCGAACTGTGAACTTTTGACTGCCCGAATGACAAGCAACTTTACCTTGTTTCGATATATTACCATTTTTCTCCAACCAAACACATGACCGTAATCTCCATTCAAAGAAACCGATATTATATGAGCATCATAACAGTGACATGGCTCTTTTACTTATTCAAATTTAATGCAATGTGTGTATGGTTAGCATCCAATAGCATCACCCACAGATTTCGCGTAAACAACCACTAAATTTACCAATTAAAATTGATAACAGAGAATTAGGGTTTTGTTTACTCAATAGTATTGTTCAGATTATTGGATGTTGAAAATTACAAAATTAATTTTGATAAAGGAAGCATCTTCTGAAAGATGAATATAAAAATTAAACGGACGCTATTGTTATATTACCTGACATATACAAACCAACTCGTCCATTGAAAATACAATTTTAAAGTCGGGGTTTTAAGTGTAGACTACATTTTAAGAGAATGTAGCCGTGACAGGACATTTAGGATAAGCTGAAGAAATAACTGCTAGTTTGAGAAAATAAACATTTAGTAGTAAGTATTATAGACTTTAATAGCTTCAGACCTGAAATCAAACTAAACAAAATTCCAATAAACTTCGGTAAAAATGGCACTTGAGAATAAAAAAAACGTAGCTAAACCCTTACGGAATATTATTACCAGGCAAGTGTGATCATAACGAGTCTGTATAAAGTTAACTACTAAACCACATATAATTTTATCTTGTCCATAGTAACACGAAAGCTGAACATTGTTTGTTGTATTCAAATGGCTTCCACACCGAGATGGCACATTGTGCCTCAGACATAGCACCAAGCAGAAATTGTTTCTCCATTAAATTTTCTTAGCTTACATGATGGTGAGTTGTGGATAGATTGTAAAGAAGAAATAAAAGTAACAATGTACAAAATACAAAATTTAATGTATGATATATAACCTACATGTATTGCGTCGATATATTAATTTATATACCTTTAATAGGAACTTGTAAATGAAATATTACTTTCATATGAGTTCATTACAGTTTCTTATTATATAAAATCCCTAACAGATTTGATTATACACATCTTCCGCAAGTGTAACTTGTATAATTCAATAAATGTCAACCCAAAGGTCTGATTTCAGAATGACCACGTCGCTCCTTTCCGTTTTCCTCCTGATTTAGTTAATTGCCGTAAAGTTAGTCATTATCTTGAGCATTGTTTCCGGCGAATCTAGGTAATTTATAAGTCGTGACAATATTGACCGTTTCCTGTCTATTAAATGCTTGCAAAGAAAGATTTTTTTGCAAAACAAGTTTAAAAAGGCATTATTGATCTTATATATGCCCACTGCTTATAGAACAATATTTTTTGTCCAAATAATACTACCATTATTACAGCATATTTGCCTTACCTCGGTGTTGGGGAATTTAATCTATTTATTAACAATAACAAGGAAACCAACCAACAATCAGAGGAGAAAGTCAAAGAATGATTACGAATCTGGCTACAGACAAACATATGTACAACACAAATCAAAAGCCAAACAAAAAACCCCAAAACACAAAAAAGCGAGTAACCCGAAACAATAAAAATCATAGGTGCAAGAATTATACATTGCAGAAATAAACTCTAACGATAACAATGTTCTTAAGTGTTTTAAAGTACAATATTTATACATTATATTATTAAACGACTTTTGCTAATGTCGGAGATTTTCTTTCTGGATAACTTACATTCACTCATGGTTTTTAACAATTAATGACTTTTTTTATTGATCATGTATTGTGGGTAATGGGTTAAATCGGTGAACAGTGAATTCTATGAAATGGAAATACAAAATGCAGGATGAAAATGTTTACAACTTTTATTCCCAAAACGTTTACTTGCAAAATAAATATCTAATTAGGAAATGGTTATGACCTATTTTATAAAGTACAATATAGCAACGCTACAACGAGTATAAACTATTTGCAAAGTACATCAGTACCGTAATGTACTGTCCGTGCGACCACATCCCTTACGAGAAAATTAACAGGTTAGTACGGTCTGCATTGATCTACATTGCGAATTATACCGTGTACGTATTGACAAAGACATATTATCATTATCAGTTTGCTATGTATAAGATTTATGTGAGGGATGTCACCTTTATAAGATATTTCTTGATACAATCTGGGATTTATGAGATAAAAGGACTTATACGACTTCTTTTAATTTTATTAGATTTTGATTAAAAATAATCTGCAAACAGATGTTTCCATTTGATGTCCACATATGGGTCTTGCCGAATTCAGAGACAGAAATATAAACTTCGAATGTGAATGTGTAAAGACAATAAAATTGTTTTAATTGACTAAAATGTATATAGCCAAACCAAACCCAGACATAGTGTAATATTTCTATATGCTCTTACAAAAAATGCATTCGTTCCCTTTCAAGGTAAGATTGAACATATTTATTCTCGCTAAAGTTAAGTCAAAGGAACATAAATGATATAAACCTATTATGCTAATAAATTATGTTTCGTTCTCTTTTCATGGAGATGAACATATTTATTTTCGCTAAATTTGAGAAGAAGGAACGTAGATGAAACAAATCCATTATGCTAATAAATTATGTTTTTGTTCCTTTTCATGGAGATAACAATATTTGCTTTTGCGAAAGTTGGGACGAAAGAGGAGAAATGATACAAACCTATTGTTGGTATCTTGAAATTTAAAAGGACGAAATACTTTCATGGGAATATTAAATCTAGATCTCCTTCAGTAAGCTAGTCCGAAAGAACAACATCTTTAAGTTTTCACTTAGTGTTTTTACTTGGGGAAAGCTGGAAGACATTTGTTTACAAATAGCAATACTTGTAGCTACGGTTGAGTCTGTACAAAGGAACTTCTGCTTTATAAATACAATAGGCGACTTTACCATATATATTTGTGAGTTCTATGTACAGAGTTTAAAGGCCATATGCGTTGTATTGCTCCGGAAACTGCAAATACAAAACATACTTAGTGACGAATAAAAAGCTAAAAAAAAGCCAAAATCACCAATAATACTATGACGATGTTTGAAGTATGTTGAAGTCAATTGCATAGAAAAAGATAAGTGCTTAGAATGCTTTTATGGAATAGAGTGGGATACTTCTCAATTATATTTGTCTTATAACTGCTATATAAATCATTCTCAGACAAATGCGAACAGAAACAAGTTATTTCAATAACGTTTTGTCACGTAAATTATGGGTACACTGTATGACAATTTTTCACAAAGCGACATTCAATCTTCATGTAATGAATTTTATGTAATTTATGTGTTATGAAAGTGAATTCTAAATTTGTATTGATTATGCATATTGGGACTGACGTGACTGAATAATAAGTTTGAAATATTTTGTCATTGTGGCTAATTTTATGTTTTACAGTGTGTTTTGAACAAAACATCGGTATTAAATTTAGAATACACTCACAATAATAGTTCAATTTCTTACTTGGGCTTTTGCATGAAAAGTGTTTGTTTTTCGTATTGTAAACTTATTCTACCTCGAAAGCAATATTCGTACTTTACATGTACGAGCTGACGATGGATAAATATCGTAATTGATTGTTACTCTAGAGCTTTATCAAGTTCTACATACTTTGCTACGAACATATATTCTTTCGGTGCCAAGGACAATACTTAGGTTACGGTAACCTTAGAAATACAGTTAATAAACTTTACGGTAGACATCATGGACTTGTTAAAACGTAGAAGATAGGTGTCACACGGTTGATTATCGCCGCTCAGTAGTTTGATCTGTAAGTGTCCGGAAATTCACTTTCAAATATGTCTGACTAAATAAAAACATGTCTTTATTGATACAGGAACGTGAACTTCGGAAGACACAGTGCTTTAGATTGAAAGGAGTTCTTAATTTTGTATTTCATTTTTACTGTGTCCCTTTTCCATTGTTAGTCCGTGTCCAAACAACAGATTAACTTGTTATTTTTCATACGATGTATTGATAAGATATGAGATCTCATAGTTCTTAATACGTAACGTGGTTGACGTAAGAAACGAAACGCTATATTAAAAATACACACAGTAGAGCATGGACAAAAGGGTACATACATACATGTACAATTTTATATAAGTCTGACATACAAAGCTTATAAAATTCATTAGTTCATGTGCTTTTTTCGCATAATCAAACCAATGGTGCTTTGTCCGAAAGTATTGGAAGAACAGACAATAATCCGATTTAAAGAGAAATTGTTTTATGTAGTTCAATGTATCTCTATTTTGTCAAAAACTGTTACGAGCTATGCCATATTAGTGTTGTACTAAGTGTTACTTTTAAAAGTAAACTTGTAGTGACTTTAAGCGATGCAATATTAGTGTTGTACATGTACTAAGTGTTACTTTTAAAGGTAATCTTGTATTGACCTTAAATAGGCGTCTTTATTATGTTTTCTAAATAAAAAGTGAACAATATGGACAAACAATACTTTGGTATTGAAAAAGATCTTTGTAATACACTTAGGTATTAATTGCCAAAAGTTTCACTCATAACAAATTAGAGTCATGAATAATTACTGTCAGTTGGTTTTATAATCAACCTTGGACAAACATAAGAAAAATTGCAATGTTTCATATACATAAAAAATATTACAAAATAATTTTATTGTTTTGCGTTCAATATCAAACACAATTAACGCTATTAAAACAGAAGAAGACTTTTCTACGTTTACCTAACAATAAACCTGGATAAAACTATATTCCTTAAAAATATAGAAGTACAATAACTAAATAACGACAAACCGGTGTTTTATTATCATAGAGCTAATAATTATACTGGTAAAATAATTACGACAACCTCGTAATTTGTAATGTGAGTTTCAGTTTACAATTATTTAATGTATTTAATAATTCAATTATTTAATACTTTACAAACTAATATAATGAGAATATATCGATTATTATATATGACGAGCTAATACATTGTAAGAGAGTTGTCTGAAATTTCTTTGTATGGTCATGACCCGATAAATTTAGTCATTATATTCATTTCCCAACGGTCACTATATTAACACATGAACTAGTTCATTGATATATGCGACATAATTTAATTGTATAACAATCACTTATATGTGTATTTGTAAAATTAAGATTTAATGACATTGTGTGGTGGATCAGTGTAAGTAATTCTAAATTTTATAAGTTGTTTCTAAAAAATTGTTTATTCACACAAAAATTTGATCCTATACCCTCGGGCAAGTTCTGATCATACATTTTACTGCGATAAGATACAATATGGTGGATGGACAGTTCAGAGTTGTTATTTTCTACTAATATATCGAAAGGCTGCACATAACAAGACAATTGGAGCAAATTATGTAAAATATTTAAAAAATGCAAATAGTAAACAGGCAGTTTTAGACATGGAAATGTCTTTGCTGGTTATCCCAGATATATTGTGCAATTTAACTGAATAATATCATGATATAAACAAATCATTAAACATCACAAGGGCCGGAGATCAAGTTTATATATATATTTTGTCAAATCTCTCGAGACAATTATTCGTCTTAAGTTAAAAAGCCATGTTAAATATTCTATTTCAGGATGGCCATTTGGTCCTGTTATGTGTAAGGTTACGCCATATTTACAAGGAGTATCTGTATGTGCCTCTGTTAATACCCTGGCAGCAATTGCTGTCGACAGGTAAATTATTGGTCTAATAAAGTGATTAAAGTGTTTTACTTTTTGTACGTCTTTTGGGCTTAATTGATAAAGCCATAACTTAACAACCCACAATTAGAATATATCAACGGAATGACTTAGGTGAAGTGAGCAGTATGTCAGTGTAGAAAATAGCAGGGGAACAAACAATTGTTTAATTAGGTCAATCTGATTGACTAGTAGATACGAGCTATTCACTCTCTAAAGCTGTTTCTCACTGAGTTTATACACGTTTTAGCACGTTCTATAATGAACATAAAAGTTTGTTTTCTTACCAACACAGTGAACTATCAAACTCCAAATCATGATTTTTATCCACTTTCCAGCTGCCAGGCGTGAGGTATTTATTATAATAACGCCTTCCCCAACAAGATGGCAGCCATTAACTGCCACCAAGGGACCCCCAGAAATTTTATCTTTAATAATAAGGACATAGGGATATACAAACAAACTGAATTGTAAAATTATGTGCTAATTCTATGACATATTGGCGAATATATAACATAAAACTATGTGATTGTTACATTAGTATTTATTAAAGATCCAGCAGGTTTATCGATTTTTGAAGTATAATGAAAAAAGAAATATCTACTACATAAATGTAACCGAATAAACAGGCATTAACAATTTGCTTGTATTATAACATTATTGATCATTCATATCATGAATTTAAATATTCAATCTTTACATTCGTTTTTGTTTTCAGGTATCTTGCTATTTGTCATGCGTTGGAGGTAAAACTAACAGCAAGGAAGATCAAGTATTTAATCATAACCATTTGGATCTTTTCCTTAAGTATAATGACCCCGTGGGCCGTGTTTTATACTACAGTAGACTACAAAGACAAGGGACAAATTATACCATTATGCTATGCAAAATGGCCAAGTCCGGTAGCAATGAAGGCATATTTTATAGGAGCAACCTTTTTATCGTGTTATATCATTCCTTTGATATTAATTATAATATGTTATCTACTCATTGGATTGAAGGTATGGAGGAGGGACCAACCAGGGGCTAAAAATGCAAGCGCATGCGTTATATACAAATCCAAGGTCAAAGTTGTAAAAATGTTAGCAGTTGTGGTAATAATGTTTGCATTTTCATGGATGCCTTTATACGTTGTGAACTTCGTAAAGATCATATCACCACAAGATAGCTCAAACGACGACCCTAACTATGTTGAAACTATTGTAATACCGATTGCTCAATGGCTAGGATCGTCTAATAGTGGAATGAATCCGATAATATATTGCTTCTTCAGCAGGAAATTTAGGTACGGTTTCCGCGACCTTTTGACCTGTTTCAAGCACAGGCATGTTTTGCATGACAGCTCAACAAGGACATACATTTGTGTCAAATCCCACATTGATGACATGTCTTCAAATTCACCAGCGTCTAAAAGAAGCGCATCCCCCAAACCAGGAAGCCCGAATCCTCGTATTATTTACAACTCTCGTGTTTAATATAATCACGCTATCCCACTACAAGCCACAAATGATAACTCACAGGACGAAAATATTGGTTCAACGTTACCTTGGCAACATAATAAATGTAGGTAATTTTTGTTGCACCAAAGTTTTACATATGCCTATATTTATTTGCTTGTATAAAACTGTAACACATTTTGTTAGAATGTCTTGAATATTGAATACACTTTCGTCGAAATGTCGATGTATTATATTTTTTTTAATAATACTGCTTACTGTTTGCTAATACGGTCAAAATAAATTCCTAACAAACGATAAATTACAAGATATAATTGTATGTCTTATCATTTGTCATCTGTTGACGGTAAATAAAGACGTAGTGTCATAAAAAGTACGGTGATAATTTAAATATCCCTTAATTTCTGAAAACAATTACTAAGGCAGCTTTTTATTGATATTTTAAGTTTTTTTGTTGACGTAAACGACAACGCCTCTATGTTCCTACGTTTTGCTTCACGTATCACCTACGATCCGACAGAAAGTTTTTGAGACAAGCATTGCTCGGGAGTCTTATTCGTTCATTTTGATAAAATTGTGTAACACTGAATATTTAAAATTATCTTGATCAATTTTTTAGGTTTTCAATATAATACATACAAATTTGAGAAAAACAATGTTAGAAAAATCAAATAAGAATGGTGATGTTTATTTTATATTGCATGATACATTGACGTCATTCCGGGATACGTTGGTCACAAATATAAGTTTGAACTGTATTTAAGACAATTTCTGTAATGTCTGTGCTTCTAAAAATAAATTTTAAATAAATACCAAAATTACACAACCAATCTTTTTTTTTGTCACTGGTCTATTCATAAAATAAATCTTATAGTGTTTGATATTTTGTTACATAAACGTCAACAACATTATTTCCTAAATGATTATTGAAAGCAGCAAAATCTTGAAAATCGCTGAAATGTATGCGAGAATTCTACTTACAGCGATGAAACCGCAACCAACAATATTTGTGAAGAAAGAAATGCTGTTCTACAATAGTATTTCTCAAGAAATAATATTTCAGCTTTATTTACTCCGTGAACCAGGTTGTATTTTTTTAAAATCAAATTGTCTTTAGCAGCAAATGGGAAATGGAATCGAGTAATGATAAAAATGATTGCCACAGGTGTACACTTACAATGCAGCCTACGAACAACTTTGGGATCTTTAAGCGCAGATGCGGTTTTACGTTCACAAAAGGAAATATTGGATTATGACTCTAAATCAAGCGTAAGAGCCTCACATAGGCGTTTTTACCCAGGAGAGAAATTTCAGGGTATATTTCAACACTCTTTAAAGACGCGGGTTGCAATTAATGCAAACTCAAATGCAAGATTTAAATCGATTGCCGTAATGGTTGCTTAGCTTTTAATTGGCAGTATTTAATATGCTGTTTACAGAACAAAAAGCTTACAACAAATAAACCAACTGACGCAAATGATGGACAAGCGATAGAAAATGACTGCCACTAAAAAGAATGCAAATTTGATATGGGCTTAACATTTTGCATTATGTAGCCTGCTTCTTGGACATTTATAACTGTTTTAAGTAATATATTACAATGAAGACAGATAATTATAGAAAACAATTTTGGCTGTTAAATGTCTTAGCAGATTTATTAAGTTAAAATGTGTAATAACATCGATCTAAACAAAAACAAAACACTCTTGATATGTAACTTACGGCGTTTATTTGAAACAAATATCAACTCGTGTCAATTTAAAGGTTTTGTAAACATAAAACAGAAATTGTTAATGACACATGGAATGCACCAATGTGAATATATACAAATCAATTATTGACATAGTAATCATATAATAACATCCAATTGTATGAAATTAATATTTACCAATACGTTCAAAGATACATAACAATATATATATTACAGATGCCAGAGGTAATGAAAAATGGTTGATAACATGAACAATCTCTCAATCAGTTCAAGACCTAACATTCACAAATGAGAAGGACATTGCTATTGCAAATATAAATAATTGGTTCGCAGCCATCCTTTCCTTATTTTCTCCTTTAATCGAGCATTTATGTCATTCCGGTGAAACATAGCCCTTATATACTTGTTAAAAACTGCATCACTTTCACAACAAAACATGCATCAGTGGAATAATAATGCAAACAACAGTTTTTCAAATCGTAAAGCTTCCACTTATTTCAAATTAAAATACTTGAACAAACTCACAATGGTATCAATTAAACAAGTTTTCAAAGAACTATTTATGATATATTGACTGACTGTTGACAGAAACGATTATTTTACCAACAAAACCAGACCAAGTTATTAAACAATAATCATTTGGACGGAATGTCGGCAATAATCATTTGGACGGAATGTCGGAGCTATTGTTGTAGGTATAAATGTATTAATGGAGGGCAAGTACTAATTAGACTGGAGATATGTGTGTTTCTCATTGCAGAATACTGATAAACGTATATCAATCAATACTACTAGATTACATCGACGTAAAAAACTTCTATCGTACTTTTATTCCAAAATGCTTACTAGTAAAAAGAAGAGCAGTTGGTTAATTTTGGTAAATTTAGTATTTTGTTCAGCTATTATAAATTAAATTTTACACCTGGCAAACTTCATGTGGTTCTTAGCAAATAATGTGGAATTAACCAAAATCAAAACGAATCATTCAACGGTACACATCGATGCATTGGAACCAATTTTAATTACTTTCAATATTCAACATGATTTTACCCGATTGCACCAAAACAGTTCCATTGAAACCACTGTTAGCAGGAATTTACACTTTACAGACATTATGGTGGCTAGTGACGTCTAGGCGTAAAATACGTAGATGCCTGTGTTCATGAAAGATATAGGGGGGATTTCCTATTTAATAAAAACACCTCTTCTGCTTAGACAACTATACTGCCGATAAATATTGAAATCGCGTATCAACCTCATCTTCCGTCAGTTTTCAAGAATCGAAAGTCGACATTGAAGCAAAATGTAGCTATGCAACATGTTGCAAGAAAATGTCGTTTTCTTTGTGACCTAACATAAAGTCTGTCTGCCCGATTATCCTGTCCAGATTTGTCCCTTTGCAGAAAGCGCGCACATGACCTGTACATCATTAATCAGTTAACTTACGTCTTTGTTTCAAAAGTGGAATACCATCCACAAGGGAACACTTTATCGACTTTATATGTTTTTAATGAGTATGTTATCAGACACCGGAGAAACAGGTAGACACACACACAATCGAATTTTTTTTTAATTCGTACCCTCGTTGAGGCATCGTTTATGAAAACGCATCTCGATTTAGGAATTTAATTTTCTTTGCAATTAAATTAGATACGAAGATATAATCTTCTCAGAAAAAACGAATGTACAACAAAATGTAATAAATATTGAGTATAAAAATTGAGTGTTGTTTTGTTATTAATTGGAGTTTTCATGACAACTAAATGTATTGATTTGGTTGATCATCCTTTCTAAATGTTTATTCACAGTTTGTCTTTATGCTTTACAATTTTGTCGTACAATAAAACTATTACAACAATCTGTCTTTACATCCGGACATTCTAGAATAAAGGGCATTGTTGACAAATATGACAAAAACTATGTATTTTCTACACCAACACGTTTGTAACACATTGCACACGTGACGTTGTCATAGTGGCCCGCAAATCTACCATAACAATCTCAGAATAAATCAACGTGTCATTGGATCTGCAATTTTACAGATTTTGTTTATATTGTTTTGTCTCCTAGCACTTTCAGGTTTGCGCCTCGAATTGTATAATTCTTTTTTATAATATATCTAACATTGGTTGATTGATTGATTGTGTTTGCTTTACGTCTAGCGAGCATATGTTAGCTTTAACATTAAAAAAGTCGTATTGCTCTCTAGAAAATAATGTAATCGCATGCTAAACTTTTAGTACGGCGTATTGATTAACATGTCAAAGAGAATTGGTTGCAAAAGCTGCCTCACTTTTGTAGACTTTTTACATACAGCTACAAAGACGCTTAAGTCGGTGATGGTGTGAGATACATACGTTGACCCTTATATTGTACGGTAAGCTGAAGCAAAAGTTTGTTTGACTGACATCTCCGACATTCTACGGCTATTTTAAGTGATTTTCCAGACAACACGGATTATACGAATTATTATGCTTTGTCTGGTAACCTTCATAGAAAACTGATTTATCTGAACAAGTCATTCGCAAATATTTTTATTCAATTGGCAAAAGTAACGATGTTGCAACAAAGTCGAACTGTGCATTTCATTTGAAGCGGTCCAACTTATATTTTCCGAACATTGTCTCATTGGCCAATTAAGGACAACTGGAAAAAAGATCAATTTACAAATTGTCGTTTCTCGGTAATGTTTTTTTTCTGTAAAGAATAAATGTTTTACTAGTTGCCCGTGTTAGACTGATTTTAAATCTTAAGACTAGCTTAATACAAATATTGTTACATACGGATGAAGTAATGTGACATTTTTTGTGTTAAATGCCCCTAATTATTCGCAAACATATATTTAATATTATGTAAGTACATATACATAAAGAGTTATATACAGAAAAAAATTTCAGACATTGGTTGGTTCGGCGCTTTTACCCTAAAAGATGGTTTGTTGGTATATAAACATTTAAGTCAATCTTAAATTCCATCTAAACACATCTGAGACATGATTGCTGCATGTTTTTACAGTACAACCATGTGAAATTTAGGTTACGCGTTTCATGCAACAATGCGGCAACCGGGTATTCTGAATAGTACAAAGTATTGTTGAAAAAAGTGTCATTTTAAATTTTTAACAAGAAATGCTTTCGTACTCCCGAAACATATTGTTGATTGGATCATTTGTCAACTGTTTTTTGAAAACCAGATTTGACGATTCAAAACCCGGAAGTGAATGTGTCTGCACAGAAATAGTTTGCTGAATCTAAAACATTTGTTGCTAGGGAGTTTTGACAACCGGAAGTTTAAATAAGAAAATCAGAAGTTACTAACCAAACCGGACGTTGATGGCATTGTCAAGCAATTGAAACATCTCTAAGACATTTTCGTCAACAGACTGAAAAGTGACCTCGAAGGTAGGTGATCCGCATTTCGTACTTTTTTATGTTATTATCAATGAATCGATGACATCATGACTTCGTTTCTGACGTTTCTGTTTATTTAATTGGTTCATGAATAACAGTTCGCATTTGTTTACTGATGACGTCAGATTATAATCAAATACTTTTGGGTCAAAAAGTTGTCTAGGGAAGATTTTGTGTCTGTATGCACATTAAAGTTAAAACAAACTACAACGATCTATCTGATTTTATGTGTTTACGACTTATGGTTTGTGAGTATTAAGATTAACGCAAATGTCAAATATTCCATCGTAAATGGCTTGTATCAATAAAGTTTTTAATAAAATGAAGTAAAGTTATGAAAAATAACAAAGAACACCGACCGATCAACAAGAGTCAAAAGTCAAGGGACAGTAAAATATACGGATATAGATAAACATACACAACGCAAACCAAAAACCAAAACACAAAAGACAGAGAATAACCGGAACCCAATACAAACCATGGGTGGTTGCACTAAGGTGCTATAGACGCGTAAGAAGTGCCTGCCTCCAATTAAACACCCATCGAGTTACTAATTGTCATGTCTAGGAAAAAGTCAAATCCTGGAATAGGAAACACTACCTATGACCCTACGAAAATGATCGATCGAATTTTAGATATTGAGTTTCTAAAACGATCTATTAACTCATGGTGACGACCACATAACTTTTGGAGACATAACATCAATCTAGTTACAAGAGACCCTTGAGTAGTTAAGTAGTCAACATCAGCTTAGCAGTGATCGGTCTAGAAAATCGAAACTCCGATCTCATGATTTAGAATAACGCACAAGTTGTGAAATGTACACACCATACGCTGGAGCTGATGGAATGTTGCTGTCGATGAACTGGTAGTTGACAATTGGAAAGATGAAGTCATCACGCGTGTCGAATAGCCTAGTTTGTAGTTTTCCAGAGTCTATTTCTAGAAGTA
Source organism: Limnoperna fortunei (assembly GCA_944474755.1). Taxonomy (NCBI): domain Eukaryota; kingdom Metazoa; phylum Mollusca; class Bivalvia; order Mytilida; family Modiolidae; genus Limnoperna; species Limnoperna fortunei. The sequence continues at coordinate 75,541,641 of OX104117.1, read as the reverse complement.
GGTCTAAGTAAGAGGTCGACCTAAGTGTATTGGTGGTGTCTTTAATTCAATTTCAACTACTGTTGGACAGTGATCACTACAAAAATTTGGAAGAACATAAATATTTCTAACAATATGTGGATTGCTAGATAAAATCGGATCAATAAGTGTGGAGGAATTTGTTGTAATACGAGAAGGTTCTGTGATCATATTTACAAAACCAAGTCTTTCATAGAGTCTTGGAAATCTGTGACTATTGTTAATAGTAAGAAGATCAACATTAATATCGCCTGTGACAACGATAGTATTAAAATCTGTATTTGTGCAGCTATCTAAAAGTTAATCAATATGATCCCAAGAGGCAACTCTGGAATTAGGTGGACGATATAAACAAATACACATTTTCTGTTATACGAATAAATTTCAACACAAATTGACTCGACTTCGAGAATTTCTAAGTCTTGGCGACGTGTCGCCAGTAGAGTATTTCTTATATAACTTTGTCATCCTATATAATATATACTAAAATGCAGAATTGGATTACTGTCAAATTAATACGTATTGGTTACGAAAATTCCATCGTCACACGCTAGTACACATGTAATATGTCTATGTCTACGATTTACCCCGGTTTATAAAGCTATATTTTATATAGCGGATTTTGCCGAGTGGTCTAGACCGCTGGACATAGTGCTGGCGAATCGGTGCCACAGTGTCACAACGGTGTGAGTTCGAATCCCGCTGAGGGTAAGCAAAATTTTGACAGTGTAAAAATCCAATTCTAACAGTGTTGGGCTTAATTTGTAGACGTATATATAAATATTTGATATTAACCCTGTATTTCTGATGTTTCAGAAATCCGCTGGATAGATATATTATATGGTTGTCACAATACTTAGACGTTTGTATATAAATTACTTACGGTGACTGTATGACAAGTAACTTTGTCATCCTATATAATATATACAAAAATGCAGAATTGGATTACTGTCAAATTAATACGTATTGGTTACGAAAATTCCATCGTCACACGCTAGTACACATGTAATATGTCTATGTCTACGATTTACCCCGGTTTAGGAAGCTATATTTTTAGATAGCGGATTTGGCTGAGGGGTCTAGACCGCTGGACATAGTGCAGGCGAATTGGTGCCACAGTGTCACAACGGTGTGAGTTCGAATCCCGCTGAGGGAAAGCAAAATTTGTACAGTGTAAAAATCCAATTCTAACAGTGTTGGGCTTAACTTGTAGACGTATATATAAATATTTGATATTAACCCTGTATTTCTGATGTTTCAGAAATCCGCTGGATAGATATATATTATATGGTTGTCACCATACTTAGACGTTTGTATATAAATTACTTACTGTGACTGTATGACAAGTAACTTTGTCATCCTATATAATATATACAAAAATGCAGAATTGGATTACTGTCAAAGTAATACGTATTGGTTACCAAAATTCCATCGTCACACGCTAGTACACTATAATATGTCTATGTCTACGATTCACCCCCTTTTAATGAAGCTATATTTTTATATAGCGGATTAGGCCGAGGGGTCTAGACCGCTGGACATAGTGCAGGCGAATTGGTGCCACAGTGTCACAACGGTGTGAGTTCGAATCCCGCTGAGGGAAAGCAAAATTTGTACAGTGTAAAAATCCAATTCTAACAGTGTTGGGCTTAACTTGTAGACGTATATATAAATATTTGATATTAACCCTGTATTTCTGATGTTTCAGAAATCCGCTGGATAGATATATATTATATGGTTGTCACAATACTTAGACGTTTGTATATAAATTACTTACTGTGACTGTATGACAAGTAACTTTGTCATCCTATAAAATATATACAAAAATGCAGAATTGGATTACTGTCAAATTAATACGTATTGGTTACCAAAATTCCATCGTCACACGCTAGTACACTATAATATGTCTATGTCTACGATTCACCCCCTTTTAATGAAGCTATATTTTTATATAGCGGATTAGGCCGAGGGGTCTAGACCGCTGGGCATAGTGCAGGCGAATTGGTGCCACAGTGTCACAACGGTGTGAGTTCGAATCCCGCTGAGGGTAAGCAAAAATTTGACAGTGTTAAAAATCCAATTCTAACAGTGTTGGGCTTAATTTGTAGACGTATATATATATCATAAAATATATATTATAAGACCACCACCATTACTATAAGGTCAATCTTTTCGAAAAGATTCTGGGTTTAAATAATTATCTTAAAAAAGATCTGTATTTAATACTGTAACGTCTAACTTAGATTTAGTTAAACATATAATGTTATGATTGCCTCTTTCCGTTTCAATTTGATCAATTTTATGCCTCACTGAATTTACATTGAGGTTTACAATAGATATATTATATTATTCAAATCTGGTCTGTACAGGTCCAGGATTTGGGTGCACATCATTGCTTAACAATAGAAGTACCTTAATAACATGCATAATAACATTTATGTTCGTGTATACTTGTTTACATATAGATGTTGTCTTATGGGTTTAAATGTGACAGATTTCCTAGTATACTTTTCCATTGTCATATATGTACAAGGAATACTGTAAAATAATCCACAGATAAATGATGTTTGTAGTATTATAAGGATACCTTATATAAGATAACACAATGTGACCTTTCATTTACATATGTTGCTCCTATTATTAAACTTTGAAAGTACAATAAGGTAAGATTTAAAACAAAAACCAAAAACAAATGCCATTGATATGGCAAAGAGAGTTTTGCTGATGGAATTCATTCATCATAAACAAAGGGTTATGAAAAATGGAGATCTTTATAAACACGTGTGTGTATGTGAGAAGATACTAAAACGTCGGTAACTTTGTCGTTCCAAAAGGTATTAATCGGTGAGCTTTGTAATAAAAGACAATTAGGCTGGGTCAAATGTGAAAAATTTGCATTTATTTAACGAAACCAGGTGTAGAAATGCAGTACTAAAATTGTATCAGGACTAATTCAGGTAGTCGTTTTTTTTTCTTTTTTCCTATCACACCAATTATTCTACCCTAAGTCTTTCCTATTCATGGATTTGACTTTTTCTAAACAAGCCAACGTGTCTATTAAGAGGTATTTACTGCTTGCTCGTCTGGAGCACTCGAGTGCATCCATAATTTTTATTGTGTTTTATATGTATCAAAATCTGGATTATGTAAAAGATTCTTAACTTTGTCTTTTTTCGGTCGGTTTTCGTTCTATGTTTCTTATTAATATAGAAATGAGATATGTGTTTTATTACAATATCATCAGATCAACCAATGGTAAATGAATTGTTAATGCAATAAACTGACACTAATCCAGTTTATAAATGTAGATGTTATTGTTAGTCATGTAAGCATCTTTGTTTTAGAAACGATTTTATAAAAAATACTTCACTTTTAATCTTAACACTGAAACAGAGGACTGGTTAAATGTAAAGCAAAAATAAAAAGACAGCTACATTAATGTCGATTTCAGACCGTTAAACAAAGCTAAGCAACAATTTAGTTGCCACTGATATTACACATTACAAACGTTGTTATTTGGCTTTCTGTGATTATGTAAACAATATGGATAACAAAAATAGCTGCACATAATATAAATAGCAGATAAAATGGGTTTCCGCCTTAATACATCTTTTACTAACAATATTATGACGTCCATTTTATGGAATACCAGTAAAGAACCGCTAAAATGTTCCAAACAGTAATAATGGCATTGTCGTAGAATTAACATTTCGCCCATAAAAGGACATTCTCGACAACTTCTTTTGCGAGTTATTTCCATATTCTGAATACGTTTACATATATTTCCTAAATAATTGTCAATAAATTGTAAATGACTATCCATATTTTGGTCTTATTAACACATTTGTATTACAAGAAGGATATGACAAGACATATTGATAAAACTCTTGGGTCAATTACTCACGAATCGGACACGCAAATTAATCAGTTTTGTTTTTCTAAGGACATTAGATGACGCCATCACATGATGGAGACAAACACTGAACATAAACCAGAAACGTAAACATTAATTATACTATAAGATTTTCCATATTTAATTAAAGACAGAATAGAGTCATATTTTTATTCACTTCACAATTTGATGGAACAAAAGGCGTTAACAATGAGTTCACCGACAGTGTTCATTTTGTGTTTTACACTGTTTATTTTGCAATTAATAATAGTTATTAAAACATTTGAAGAATGACAAATATTGTAATTTATAAACAAAAACCTTCACAATACAATAAATCACTAACAGACAAAACAAAAAATCACAAACAATTAAGAGAAACAAGGGCATGTACTATTGTCTTGACACAGTTACCAAGAAACATTTTATAGAAGAATCGAATTGGTTTAAGGGCAGATCAGTTTTCAATATGCATATAGCTACACTGACTAAACTTACTTATTGCATTATATATAAACGGAACAGGCCCAACCACTGTGCTGCCACATAGCACTCTCGATGGTCGAGTTACAGAATGTAGTCACGTTGCAGGTTAAACTCTTTGTAAAAGATAAAATTCTTGGTCCTGCACAACACTATACTTTTATAATTTCGAACAATTTTATGCACCACTTGTGCAACGTAATCCCGAAATTGTTCTCGTCCTGTACACATTCATTGTGTCGTACGTTTCATGTTTTATTGCACGGTAATGAGCATATATTACATTTGAAGCTAATGTACACGTTTTGTATCTTATGTATTCAAGCCTGGGTAACAAGCTAAGGTTATACTGTATTGCTTTGTATTATCTTAACATGTATTAAACCCCTTTACAAACACTTTAATATTTCTACGTGAGTCCTATTTGATGCAATCTCTTCTTCGGGATCTGATATTGTCTACTAAAAGTATACATTTCCTTCTGCTTGATTAAAATTGATCCTGAATTTTCAAAGTCTAATTGATATTTTCCCTCCAGGAAAGAAATAACTTGCTGAGGTAGGAATGAAGAGAAATAATAATTGATATTTTTTCATTTGAATTCAGACCTTTCTGCGTGTACTATAAACGACTTCGTGAGTTCGGAAATATAAAATATATAATATTGACAGTATTTCAATAACTATGTCATCATTGTGGCTGTTTAACTGGTAATAACACTGAGTTATACAACATAGCCGCATGGGACAGACAACGTCCTAATATTTAATTAAAATGCTTCAAAATGTTTTCAAGTTGCCAATTACTGTGATGGTTGTTTTTTTTCCTAAAATTTGATGTCATTCAAGCTTGACATTTATATGCTCAATCGCGGTCGAATCATTTATATTATGCAAATTACGTCGACCAGGAAAATTAATAAATGGTTACAACTGCAAGGTAATCGTTGCTCTAGATAAAAACTTTCACGAGGGCAATCGTGTCATGAGAACTCTTGACTGCATATTTCATTTTTCAGAAACAAACAGTTTATGTTGAAACATAGTGTTTGTGGTGTAAAATGGGGTGTAAAATGTCCGAAACAAATGGATTATTTGGAAAACAGTTTCCCTGTGTTCGGTATTCTATTATATCCTTCATTTGAAACGGTGTCTTATGACATTTTTAACACGGGGTCATTTTTCCAATTTTATTTTATTTTTAACACTTAAATAAAGGTTCAATTTCTCAAGAAGGTGTTCAAAAGACCATTGCAAATTTTATTTTAAAAAATGAAGTGGCTAATAGGGCTCATAGTATATGAAAAAAAATTCCCAAATGCTGTACTTAAAATACAAAGACACTGTTCAGTTGAAACGATTGTGTTATGGTAAAAATGAGGGCTCAACATCTCATGTGAAAAGGGTCTAATTGTTAGATAACAGTGTTGCAGGAAATATTGAAATAAAGTTCAAAAAAATTAATTATTTTTTTAAATTGAAGGTGTTTAGTCTAGAATGAAGGTAATAACAAAATACCAAACATCAACGAAACTTTCAAAAAAGACAATCCACAAATGTAAGTCCACGAAACCAGCAAACTTAAGAACCAACATAAAGCAACTACAGCAATGGTCCAGACTAGGTACAGGCATTACACAAGAAATGGTGGGTTAAACCAGGTTTTATGGCATGCCAAACCTCCCGTTTGTATTACTGTAGAATGTGATTAGATTAGTTTATTAAAATAGATGGGTATCATATACCATTAGTCACTAATAGTTGTATTAAACAATTATCGTAGCACGTTCATTGTACACTGGGAAAACTATGTGCATCCATATTTTCAAACGATATAGAATATTTTTTGACAAGGAAGTTTCTTGTAACCTTGGTTTATCCCGAAGAAATAAGTGAAGTTCGCAAAAATCAGTATACCTGATCAATGGAGAAATATAGACACCGTATGCAGGAGAAGCTGAAATATTGCTGCATAGGTGAGGACCATTTATGATTCTGAAATTAAAATCGTCTCGTTTCTCGTAAATGCTAAAATGACCGTTGGTGTCATATTCGAGGTGTAAAAATGAGGTAGACGAAGATGTTTCTGTGGTTTCGTTTATTTCTAGTTCTGAAGGATATATTAACGGAAGCCACTCAGCAAATTGAGGGTTGTTAATTGAAAGAACATCAATATTTCTATATGTAAAATTAAAGAACCTAGTTTTTGCTATCTTCTTGTCCCTAATATGACGTCGAAGATATTCCGTTTCATAAGAATACAGGAACAAATCGGCAAGGAGTGGGGCACCGTTTGCACCAATCGGAATTACGATTGTCTGCTGAAAAACACATTCTTCAAAAGTAACAAATATGTTGTCGATGGAATGGAAAGAACATACCACTTTTCGTTTTATTTAACAATAGTAAGCTGGGTTTATTTTAGAGGTGGCGTTTTAGTTTTTAATAACTAAAAGTGTTATAATAGTAGATAAAAGGTTCAGTTTGTATGTGTTAGAGTTCCAAATAGAATGGTACCTTTTGGGTGTTGCAAGAATTTTCGTGAGGAAATTACTGGAGAGATATTAAAATAAAGTGAAACAATCATTTATTTATTGCAATGCATTTGTAATAAAAAATAATAATGAGGCATCATCAGTCTATTATATACATCAAGTAATGTGTTTGAAGTTTTTTTTCTGATTGCTTGCAAACAGCTTGTGGCTAAGAAAATGATTAACTCCTTTTACACGGTATTGTTTTCTAATGGCTCCTAATTTTGCATTCTGAAAGGAACAATGTCAATAATTTAACCATATAATTTGGAAAACTTGATGCATAATAAGAAAAAAATTAAACAAATCTGATGCGCAATCAAAAGTACGAAATCCTAGTAGGAAATTCATGGCTTAATCTAATCTAAAGAATCCAGTTAAAACAGTACATCTGTAACAAATGAATGTATAGCTGAAACAATTCTACACGAAATGTAATAGCTCTAATAAAGTAACTTATATATGTGGTTTTTAAAGAATATGTTTGCGGCTTTGGAATAACACCTTTGCAGAGTGCAATATATGTATGTTTGTAATTATTGTGTTTAACCTGACTAGTTCGTTACAGTTTTTAACGCTGTTTGCAAGCATACTTGTTTAATATTAAGCAAATATGTTGGGTAATTATTTCATCCCACACCCTTTTTTCGTTGATTTATTGTTTGACAAATTGTTATCGGCCTGAATATAGCTGAAATATTGCTGAAACGTAACATTAACATCAAATCAATTGATCAACTTGAATTAATGTTTTCCCTTCTATTGAAGTTATTTGTACGTTAATTAATATTTTTAACAAATACGATTAATGAAAAGTTGATAAATATGATTTCTAAATAGTTTTTAATGTTTCATTATGAAAGCATTCAGATAAAATGTTTCTAAAATACTATTATTTGCAAAATTATATGAAAATTTCATTAATGTTTTAACTAAAAACAAAACTTAGATTTTTCGACCTCTTTTTTCAATCGACAAAGATAATGAATTTGTCTTTTGCATGCTACTGAAATTTCATGCCAATGCTTTATCTTTTAATCCTTTACATATGGAAAAAGATGAGAACATCTGTTGAATGCATTTAAAAGAATCCTTCAATGAGAAATCCAATGAAACAAACGCCATAACATGAGATAAAAATGAATAAAAGAGATCAATTCTGCATAGACAAACCTTTTATATAGAGAAATCTCTTATCAGAGAGGTACATGTAAAAACAAAATATTTTTTACATCTTTTTAATATATCTTTCGGTAATACTGTTAAGCATTTGTTATGTAACAATTATCAAATTTATTGGTCCAAACTTGGTTACATTTTTTAATTAACGAATAGCACCAATTTCAAAAGTAGTCTCCTACTTTAAACTAATTTATTGTCCTGTTCACAACTTTATTTGCAATTAAAAGTTGGCCTTTACTTTTCCATTCCAATTAGATATAATGAAGGCATTTCTTACAATGAACAATTACATCGATTTCATTTCATGATAAAAGACATCAGCTGAGTGTTTGAGATAAAGGATACTATTTACGTTACATTACACCATTTTCAAGATTGTGTAATTGCTGACGACACACGAAGTGCTTCTATTAGACGTATTTCCTGGTAAAGTTAAAATGATATGTTTTAAATGAATTACTTGTGATCAAAACATTTATCATCCTTGTATTTTATGAAAGGTGGATAATGGGGAATAATTACAAGTAGAGATAATAATTCTAAAGTAACGTATTCACATTTATAATTTTAAAATTGTATTCAAATACATAGAACTCACTATCAGACTTTAAATTGAAGACAGATCAATCTAAATATAAACTATATGTTAGTAAGAGTAGATTATTAGACGCTTTGTCTACAGTCAGCATGAAAGCATGCTCAGAGCGAAAAGAACAAAGTAGTTGCCATAACAAAAAAGAAGATCAGAAAATATCCCAATAACATAGTATCAATCATCGGGGTAATGGAGGTGCCCCGAGGAGCCCCGGTCTAAATATTTATAAAACACCTCACCTGAAAAAGGTTTGTATTGTCTACAGTAGGGTGTCAATTGATAAGTATTACCAATTAACATGTAGTGTATGGAGAACATGCTGTTTTTAATAAAACAAAATTTGATAAATTTAAAAACAAATTTTCTACACTTTTGTTTTGAAGAACTCATCAAAGTTATGAAATTGTCCGTGTAAATTTCAAATTGTAAAAACCCTAAGGTTCTTCTATCCAAGTTATAGGTTGATCTTAGTCATATTTTGGTTTCCAGTTCGGCATATTTTGGTTTTATTCTTCTTTGCTTTTCATATTCATATAGTGTTTGCCTTTTCCATTTCTTAAGGTATAGCGCCTCTGATGAGTCTCGAATAGACGAAACGCGCGTCAGGCGTAGCAAAAATTATTGCCTGGTACTTTGTTGTATTTTTGATTTCTTTGTTAAATTCAACCTGTATAAATATTGTGGGTTTTCCTACATAGACGGTAAAGATCATCTTCATGCCATGCATTACGATAACATAATCCAGAGCAGCGATTTTATTGCGACATCAGCAGTGGTTAGCTCAAGGTTATTTCATATTAGAGCAGCGATCGCACAGTCCTAGCAATCAAATTAACCGTAAAATTAATTACTAAATAGCACGGACAATAAACTGAGGATAATTGGGGTTGCTTTAGCCTTTGAATTTCAGAATAAATTGTTTAATGATCTAGGTAACGTAGATCACGCTAAATTGCGTTTTTCACAATGAAGTGACAGGATCGTTTTAACCCACAGTTTTATTAAAAAAATATACATCAGTTATTGACAAAGAACAAACAATTTCGGGCAAACAATCTCCAGTCGTTTGTAAATTGTGTCATCATGCGATATTTATCTGTATTACTATATTTATAAAGGGCATCGATCTTCTACTTGTCAAGTTCTTATTCTTTTACGACTCCAATTATGATGCATGTTTAAAACCTAATACCACTAATACATACATATACACACTATACATACAACTGATAATTCGTGTTTTTTTTGTGTTCTTTCTACCCATTGAGATTGCGGGTTCGATTCTCACTGCAGGCAGGGTGTACTCGACTCCAATCTTAATTGACCAGGATTGCCAGTTTTCCAACCGCAGTTCGGGGGTTCTCTCCGGGTACTCCGGCTTCCTCCCTCAATAAAACTGGACGCCATGATATAGCTGAAAATTGCTGAAAGTGGCATTAAAACACCATTCAAACAAACAAACAATCTTTCATGTTGCAATTTTTTATTTTTATTTTCTATCCATGCATTTATTTTGCAATTATAAATATTTGGGCAAAAAAATCCATTCATAATGTGCTCCTTTTGTCGTCCTGGTTTCATTCTAAAGTTATGTGTTTTTATTTTTACTTTGGTTTACGGCATTTTATTGATATGCAAAGCAAAAATTTATTACTACGCATTACTTGGAAATCAAGCTATTCAATTTAAGACATTATGTTCATGAACCAATTATAAAACCAACAAAGACAAAATTAATTATTCTTACGCTGTTTTGTAAGAGCACTTTTTGTGTTCTCCTCAAAGGAAAAATCATTTTTCAGTAATATTTATACACATCATATATATTACGTTTGAATAAATAATATTTGGGGCAACATATTTCTGAAAAAAGTACATGTGAGTCTTGTTAACTTTTATTATCGTACAGATTGTATAGTGCTTAGGAAACGTAAACCTAAGTCATGGAAAATAAAATCAACCATAATATCATGTGTTCCGGAATAGTGAGCTTATTCTTCTTTACTAGTTACCGATAGTCAAAACTGGTCCAAAGAGGTGTGACGTCACAAACGACAAGTGACCAATGCTACTTTAGAATGTCCTCATAACCTGTATGAAAAATATCTCATAACGACCAGTCGATACGTAAGGTTTCACAATGTGTGAGTATTGTATATCGCTTTATATCACCTCGAGTTATTTAATTTCAACAAATATGAACGAGCCTATGGCGAGCTTAATAGTTTGTTGAAATCAAATAATAATTGTGAAATTTACTTCTCTTATGTTGAAACGAAAAATGTAATTTGTGTGGCTAATTTTGTAGCGCGGAAACCGGGCATCGTTGAAACACGGAGTAATATGCAGGGTGTTATTCCAGGCTATTAATGACAAAAAAATTCAAGTTGACAACACTTGGACAATGTTCTATTCCTTTTTATTTTTCATTCTGAATTTCTCGGGGAATTCGTGAAAATGTCATTTTATGACCGATAATTTGGGATTTTCTAATATTGTGATCGGAAAAATGGATGATAGAACCCCTACTCCCCTCCATCGTATATTTCAAAGTCATATTTATTTCGTTTTTTTTAACCATTTGTCTACAGCGCCCCTAATAAATAATTGTTTGTCAAAATGTTCACTTTGGGAATGAAAGTATACTGAAATTGTAGGTTTATATATTGAATAAATAATCGTGTCTTTGGACTAAGATTTTCATTAGATTAACTATGATTATACATGTACATGTGGGTAACACTACCTTTTTCGAAAAAATGGTAAGATTTCATATTTTTATATGTGTCACCTTATTCATAAACCTGATGAAAATTGTGCTGCGAAAATTTTCTAAGGTCAGTATTCCATAGCCGCTCTTTGTTAAATTAAGTTCTTTAAATCCCTTTTCCTTGATGGAATCTAAACTTTTAAGAGAATTAAAATAGTACAAAATGTCCGAGTCCTCATTTGATCTCTCATCAGAAGTTTCAGTTTTACGATCGTCTTCAGCCGATTTGAGGGAATGCATTACATCATCTGACATTTTCTGTGAACATTTCAAAATAGATGGAACATTTAATGTAAATTTAATAATAATTTCTTTCATTATTTACTCTTAATTTCCATAAAATTTAAAATAATAAAGAAGACTTGGCAGAAATAATGAAAATGAATTTTTTTTACAAGGGTGGTAATTTTAAGCAAAAAAACCAATTTTTTTTTTATAGCACTGTTGGTCAGTTTTTTTCCAATGGAAAAAAAATTAACTCAGATTAAACCCTTATTTTTCTTTCCATCAATAAAATGTATACCAATGGCTTGACTTTATAAAAAAATTAAGAAAATTTTATTGGACAGAATTTTTGTAATCTTTTAGTTTAGTTCTTTGTATCTATTAGAAAATTTAAAATTTCAGTGATTAAACCCTCGGAAATAAGATCTGAAACCCATATTTTTTTTTATTTTGAATAATGATAACTTTAAAAAAAATCTAGCTATGTGACGAATTTTAAGACAATTCATTGACAAATTATTTTCAGTGAAAGTGTCTTGCATACCTTTAATGCACAACACCTGACAACTAAGATCTGCTTTGTAACAAACACGCTTTGCCATTTTCTCTTAAAATTTCTTTACCTGTGAACATCACATGATCCATAATTTATCTTGAACGTATTTTTGTGTAATGGTTACATTCGATTCCATTGTCAATAACAGAAGCCATAGAGAGGTCATTATCCATTTGGGATGGCCTGTGCAAAAGTAACCGAACGGGCAAGACATCAAATTTTTTATTAAAAAAATCTTTCTTTCACTTAAAATTTCATATATGGGGCATTAGACATATAATGCTAAATTACATAAAAATGGAGACAAAAGTATACGTGACCACGGATTTTTTCTGGAATTTTACTTTAAAGTTTAAGAATGGTTTTTCTACTTTCATTTCAATGTTGTGGTCACATTGTACCACATTACACACTTTAGGAAGTGCTTCCACTGTAAAGACATTGACTGGAAAAAATATATTCTTGTTCTACAGTAATGCCATACCTTTCAAAATATCCAACTCTTAAGCAATAGCAGTTATAGGCAAAAGCAGAAACAAAAGAGAAAATTGGGACTATATTTTCATCCTGCCATGTTTTGACATGCACCGGAAATTCATTCATTGAATAGGATAATGACCCCTAGAGATCTATACACCCTGAGCCTCAGTATGAACTGAAAAGCGCGATCTATTGCCAGCCTCGTTTGTGTATGAAATATAACTAATCAAAAATCATAACCTATGTTTTAAAAAAAAAACGTAATCTCGGTTGTCCATTGCCAACCAAAAATATAGATCTCAATACGAGTAATACTTAATACAGTATATTGACGTAACAATGTCAGCAAGTTAAAACAACACTTTTACATTCATCTAAGAGCCAGTTTTGTGAATGAGGTGACATTGAGAATAACTTTCACTATTTATATGTATGAAGCCTATATGACAATCCACGAAGACTTTTATTTAACCGTCTTAGCAATTTTGATCCAATGCTAAATGTAAATGTTTTACTACATGGTAACTGTCTCAAGAGGAAAATGCTGAAATAACAAATACTGTCCTTGAATATATCAATAGTATACACATATTTCAATAAATATAAATTTGACCTACAAGTATATTGCCCACCTTATTATTATTTGTTGTAAACACATGCATATTTATATAATAGTTAAAGATCCTAAATACTAGTACATGTACATGTATGTATAGACTGCTTCGTCTGCAGTTATCAAGAATTCGTGACATCTGTTCACCAACCCATTGCTCCTATATTATGTTATTAACGTTATTTACTTTATTTTCTTGCATACTTCATTCATACCTGTTCTTTTTCGTCAGTCAAAACCGTTTTCCCAAATAACCTCCTCTGTAAATATAAATCTGTAAATATACCAATAAAAACCAATTTGTACAGCTTTCTTCTGCTCTGTACTCAATAAATACATGGACTGAAACATGACTACCATTATTATTGTTGCCTGTAGAGTATTTATCATATGCGATTTAACTACATTCTGTCTTGTAATTGTTGGGATAGGATTTATATAGGCTATGCCTGTTATCCAATACCCTTTGATTTATATCAATATAATGTTTGAAATAAAAGTTATATTTTAAACTGTTTTTAATCCTTAGAATGATGTCATACACAGCGGTTCAAAAAATCACATAAACGTTAATTGTCAAACAGTACATCATCATTTATCTGGCAAAAGGTTTAAATTTTAAATGTCTGTCAGATTTTTTTAATTATTCTTTTGTAGTATAAGACCTTGAATAAAGACTACCTCGTATTACTAAAAACAAATGTCGGAGAGTATGAAAAAAACCAGTTTGCGTTTATTGATATACAAGCTGGCCTTTGGGGAAACCCGCTCAGAATGTACAGAACACAGCATTTTAATGATAATATATTTGTCGTGGAATCAGAGTGGGATTTAACGAAGTGAGATTAATCTATATTTGATTTAAATACCAGTATCTCGTAAAGATAAATGATGTTTTCGATGTACATTGTTGTATATGAGGAATACGTTTGTATACAGTAGACAAGCCAAAGTGTCGCAAAAGGAAACAACGAGACGTATGACTGTCTATACCACTTATAACACTGCACAACAACTGTGTATACCACGTATAACCCTGCATACCAACTGTGTATACCACGAATAACCCTGCATACCAACTGTGTATACCACTTATAACCCTGCAAAACAACATGTGTATACCACTTATAACCCTGTATACCAACTGTGTATACCACTTATAACCCTGCATACAAACTGTGTATACCACTTATAACCCCGGATACCAACTGTGCATACCTATTATAACCCTGCATACCAACTGTTTATACCACTTATAACCCTGCATACCAACTGTGTATACCACGTATAACCCTGCATACCAAATGTGTATACCACTTATAACCCTGCATACCAACTGTGTATACCACTTATAACCCTGCATACCAAATGTGTATACCACTTATAACCCTGCATACCAACTGTGTATACCACTTATAACCCTGTATACCAACTGTTTATACCACTTATAACCCTGCATACCAAATGTGTATACCTCTTATAACCCTACATACCAACTGTGTATTCCACTTAAAACCCTGTATACCAACTGTGTATTCCACTTATAACCCTGTATACCAACTGTGTATACCACTTATAACCCTACATACCAACTGTGAATACCACTTATAACACTGCATACCAACTGTTTATACCACTTATAACCCTGTATACCAACTGTGTATACCACTTATAACCCGGTATACCAACTGTGTATACCACTTATAACCCTACATACCAACTGTGTATACCACTTATAACCCTGTATACCTACTGTGTATACCACTTATAACCCTGTATACCTACTGTGTATACCACTTATAATCCTGCATACCAACTGTGTATTCCACTTATAACCCTGCATGCCAACTGTGTATACCACTTATAACACTGCATACCACGTGTGTATACCACTTATAAGCCTTCATACCAACTGTGTATTCCACTTATAACCCTGCATGCCAACTGTGTATACCACTTATAACACTGCATACCACGTGTGTATACCACTTATAACCCTTCATACCAACTGTGTATTCCACTAATAACCCTGCATGCCAACTGTGTATACCACTTATAACCCTGCATACCAACTGTGTATACCACTTATAACCATGTATACCAACTGTGTATACCTCTTATAACCCTTCATACCAACTGTGTATACCACTTATAACCCTGCATGCCAACTGTGTATACCACTTATAACCCTGCATGCCAACTGTGTATACCACTTATAACCCTTCATACCAACTGTGTATTCCACTTATAACACTGCATGCCAACTGTGTATACCACTTATAAAACTACATACCAACTGTGTATACCACTTATAACCCTGCATACCAACTGTGTATTCCACTTATAACCCTGCATGCCAACTGTGTATACCACTTATAACCCTTCATACCAACTGTGTATTCCACTTATAACCCTGCACGCCAACTGTGTATACCACTTATCACACTACATACCAACTGTGTATACCACTTATAACACTACATACCAACTGTGTATACCACTTATAACACTACATAACAACTGTGTATACCACTTATAACCCTGCATACCAACTGTGTATACCACTTATATCCCTGCATACCAACTGTGTATAACACTTATAACCTTGTATACAAACTGTGTATACCACTTATAACCCTGCATACCAACTGTGTATACCACTTATAACCCTGTGTACAAACTGTGTATCCACTTATAACCCTACATACCAACTGTCTATACCACTTATAATACCGGATACCAACTGTTTATACCACTTATAACCCTGCATACAAACTGTGTATACCACTTATAACCCTTCATACCAACTGTGTATCCACTTATAACACTACATACCAACTGTGTATACCACTTATAACACTGCATACCAACTGCGTATACCACTTATAACCCTACATACCAACAGTGTATCCACTTATAACACTACATACCAACTGTGTATATCACTTATAACCCTGCATTCCAACTGTGTATACCACTTATAACACTGCATGCAACTGTGTATACCACTTATAACCCTACATACCAACAGTGTATCCACTTATAACACTACATACCAACTGTGTATACCACTTATAACCCTGCATACCAACTGTGTATACCACTTATAACCCAGTATACCAACTGTGTATTCCACTTATAACCCTACATACCAACTGTGTATACCACTTATAACACCGGATACCAACTGTGTATACCACTTATAACCCCGTATACCAACTGTGTATACCACTTATAACCCTACATACCAACTGTGTATACCACTTATAACCCTTCATACCAACTGTGTATTCCACTAATAACCCTGCATGCCAACTGTGTATACCACTTATAACCCTGCATACCAACTGTGTATACCACTTATAACCCTGTATACCAACTGTGTATACCTCTTATAACCCTTCATACCAACTGTGTATACCACTTATAACCCTGCATGCCAACTGTGTATACCACTTATAACCCTGCATGCCAACTGTGTATACCACTTATAACCCTTCATACCAACTGTGTATTCCACTTATAACACTGCATGCCAACTGTGTATACCACTTATAAAACTACATACCAACTGTGTATACCACTTATAACCCTGCATACCAACTGTGTATTCCACTTATAACCCTGCATGCCAACTGTGTATACCACTTATAACCCTTCATACCAACTGTGTATTCCACTTATAACCCTGCACGCCAACTGTGTATACCACTTATCACACTACATACCAACTGTGTATACCACTTATAACACTACATACCAACTGTGTATACCACTTATAACACTACATAACAACTGTGTATACCACTTATAACCCTGCATACCAACTGTGTATACCACTTATATCCCTGCATACCAACTGTGTATAACACTTATAACCTTGTATACCAACTGTGTATACCACTTATAACCCTACATACCAACAGTGTATACCACTTATAACCCTACATAACAACTGTGTATACCACTTATAACCCTGCATACAAACTGTGTATACCACTTATAACCCTACATACCAACTGTGTATACCACTTATTACTCTGTATACCAACTGTGTATCCACTTATAACCCTACATACCAACTGTCTATACCACTTATAATACCGGATACCAACTGTTTATACCACTTATAACCCTGCATACAAACTGTGTATACCACTTATAACCCTTCATACCAACTGTGTATCCACTTATAACACTACATACCAACTGTGTATACCACTTATAACACTGCATACCAACTGCGTATACCACTTATAACCCTACATACCAACAGTGTATCCACTTATAACACTACATACCAACTGTGTATATCACTTATAACCCTGCATTCCAACTGTGTATACCACTTATAACACTGCATGCAACTGTGTATACCACTTATAACCCTACATACCAACAGTGTATCCACTTATAACACTACATACCAACTGTGTATACCACTTATAACCCTGCATACCAACTGTGTATACCACTTATAACCCAGTATACCAACTGTGTATTCCACTTATAACCCTACATACCAACTGTGTATACCACTTATAACACCGGATACCAACTGTGTATACCACTTATAACCCCGTATACCAACTGTGTATACCACTTATAACCCTACATACCAACTGTGTATATCACTTATAACCCTACATACCAACTGTGTATCCACTTATAACACTACATACCAACTGTGTATACCACTTATAACCCTGCATACCTACTGTGTATACCACTGATAATGCTGCATACCAAATGTGTATACCACTTATAACTCTGCATGCCAACTGTGTATACCACTTATAACCCTGCATACCGACTGTGTATACCACTTATAACCCTGTATACCAACTTTGTATACCACTTATAACCCTTTATTTCAACTGTGTATACCTCTTATAACCCTGCATACCAACTGTTTATACCACTTATAACCCTGCATACCAACTGTGTATACCACTTATAACCCTGTATACCAACTGTGTATACCACTTATAACCCTGCATACCAACAGTGTATACCACTTATAACCCTGCATACCAACTGTGTATACCATTTATAACCCTGCATACCAACTGTGTATACCATTTATAACCCTGCATACCAACTGTGTATACCACTTATAACCCTACATACCAACTGTGTATACCACTTATAACCCTGTATACCAACTGTGTATACCTCTTATAACCCTGTATACCAACTGTGTATACCATTTATAACCCTGTATACCAACTATGTATAGCACTTATAACCCTGTATTTCAACTGTGTATACCACTTATAACCCTGCATGCCAACTGTGTATACCATTTATAACCCTGCATACCAACTGTGTATACCACTTATAACCCTGCATACCAACTGTGTATACCACTTATAACCCTGCATGCCAACTGTGTATACCATTTATAACCCTGCATACCAACTGTGTATACCACTTATAACACTGCATAACAACTGTTTATACCACTTATAACCCTGCATAACACCATGTGTATACCACTTATAACCCTGCATGCCAACTGTGTATACCACTTATAACCCTGCATACCAACTGTGTATACCACTTATAACACTGCATAACAACTGTTTATACCACTTATAACCCTGCATAACACCATGTGTATACCACTTATAACCCTGCATGCCAACTGTGTATACCACTTATAACCCTGCATGCCAACTGTGTATACCACTTATAACACTACATACCAACTGTGTATTATACTCAATATCCTGCAAAATGATCATTTCTTGCTTTTTATTTAAATGTACGATATTTTTATCACCTTTTATTTTCTGCATAATTTTCTTTTGATCATAAAAACAGATAATAAATATAATGATATATACTGATAAATAATTTAAGAGAAAGGCACGTTAAATTTCCTGTGTTCAAAAGACGGACCAAACCTAATGATGAACAAAGATTGACAAAGTGATATACATAACACAAGTACAAGTTATGATAGCTTGTTATTGAATATGATAAAATTCGTAAAATATAAAATAGTAGAAAAGTGATTGCTTTGATGCAGAATATCTACCTAATTATAAACCTAATTAGAATCATGCCCGAGGGGAACTACCGTAGACTTGAAGAATACAAATAGATATTACATCTGTCATATAACGGTCAGAGATAATAATTATTATTCCAATTATTAAATGTTTTGTTTTAAAAAATGATTTAATGTAATGGAATTATAGCTACTTATTGAATCAATGTTATGGAATCTTCACAAAATATTACATGCTGATGATTGATTAAACTGACAAATATTTTCCTGTAATTTACTCATCATTCTATGTTTTCATAATAATATGATTACAGCTAAGCTAATTCTACTGCCAACAATAATGACAATTAATGTGCTACTTTAAAGTACACGTATTTATTTTTAAATTATTCGACAAATATAATCATCTTATTTCTTTGTTATTTGTAGTGCAAACTACTTATTCACGCTGTCTTGTAACAATTTCTGGTTCAGAGGCTAGTGAGATGACGTCATAAGGTGTCCCATTATGGAATAAACAACATTACCTTGGTTTAAGGTCACATTTCTACTGAGAAGGTTAACAACACTATCACAACAACAAACTGTCATAGATATTTTGACAGGCTTTAACACTATACCATTCTAGCAAAAAAGGTCTTTATTATTATTATCACTTTATAATGTGTGTGTACGTATTACATATTATATATTTGCTTATTTGCATAATATTCTTTAATTTTCTTTAACACAATAAGCAAAATCTTTGATTTTTGTCTAAAAGTATAAATAATAATAATGCTGGTAAGGTAAAAGATTTACTATATTTGGCTTTACTCAACATTTACTTAGAAACAAATCAGTATGGGCGCAATGCATAAACCAAGAAACAAATCGGTAACTAAGGGCAAACAACACTAATGAAAAACAAATGGATAAGTAAGAACACAAAGCACTAAGGGCACCTAACACCAACCAAGTAGCAAATCGATGATTAACGGCACACAACACTAACCAATAAACAAGTCGGTTACTAAAGACACACACTCAATAACAAGCAATAAATCGGTAGCTACGGGCAAACAACACTTAGCAATAAACAAATCCGTCACTATAAAGACACACAACAGTAAGCAAGGAACAAATCGGTAACTAAGGGCACACAAAACCAAATAACAAATCGGTAAATAAGGGCGCATAAACCCAAGGAACAAATCGTTAACTAAGAGCAAACAAGACTAACCAAGAAACAAATCAGTTACTAGCGGCTATCAACATTTACCAAGGAACGAATGGGTAACTTAAGTCACAAAGTACTTGACAAACATTTTGTACTAACGTTAGTTAAAACGTGTCCTACATGTACGATTATATTGTACAAGATAAACAAGAATTATATACATTACTTTGACAAACTAGATTAGGACGTTGAAAGACAATTTTAACTTTTGGCCTTCTCAGTGACACAGACCATATTTCGAAAATGACATTTTTTTTATAAATTCTTCTACAATTATATTCTGTTCTGTTAGGTTTTACATCCAGACCAACTAGCATCCTATTTGACCAGTTTAATAACATTTATGTATAGTACGGGCTGTCAAACACGATTTAAGTTCAAATTATACAATACATATTAAATTTACATTGACGACAGACAGAACATAACTTCGTATAACAAGACGGCACCATTTAAGACGTTGACGACAATCAACTTATTATTTGTAAATAAGTGTTTGGGATAGGATGAATACATGTCACAGACATTAATTTAAAATGATCTAAGTAATTTTGTAACTGTTTTAGTGATCTATAGCTTGTTTTACGTGTAATACACATTTTAAATTGAATTGTTGGTCGACGACCAGCTAGCATTACTTCAGCTATATTCAGGACGAGAACAAGTTTTAACAAGTAAATCAATTCTGGAATAAAACTGATAGACACAAAATGTTGCTTGGCATAGGAAGAGTATTAAATGTTGGGTGGGACGAAGAATCAGGGTCTATGTTATGCCAGGATGAGATGGCAGTGCCTATCGACTACCCGAAAACCCGCTGAGAAAGCTCTCTGAGTCGACCAGTGGACACACTGCTTGCACCAAACACGACAAAACATGTATATGATATCGTGTAGTTAGCGTTAAAATAACATTCACTCGAAATGAAATTGGCATGGATATATAATAGCGCGTTCGTGAACATTAAAAACAACGTACAAAAATGAGTTAATTGTAGAAACTTCCGAAGTTTGAAGAAAACCCACACTCAATTGTTCATGCGTTGTTTAAATAATCGTATTTCCATTCACCCTTTGATATTTGTACTCCCTTTATATGGTAATAAAACAGTCCGATTAGGTCGTTAACACCATAAAGATAAATCTCAATGGGAGATCACGGCGGCAAAAAACTGAAGAAATATGTAAAATTTATTACTTTTATGGAATTTACTTATTGATATACATGTATCAAGTATGACAACTTAAAATATACATTTTTGGAAACATGTAACAAATTTATCATATGTCAAATTAAAACAATTCTGACTATATTCTAAAATGCTTTGATATAAACAAGATGTCGTATATCAATCCCACGGTTAATATTGGAAACGACGCAATATTTCTTTCTTAATGTCTTGTTCTTTTAGTAATGGGTTATTTATTTTAAAACAAATGCTTTATTAATAAAAATCAAACTCAGATACTTTTGTGGACTATAAAACTGTAAAGATAACAAATTATTATCGGGTAATCAATCAGAACTACACGATCTGTATTTTCAAATATTTAAAATAAATTGTCTGCATTTGGAAACATCGATAATATATATTATTATTTTATCATAGGAAAATCAGATGTAATTTCTGATAGTTTGCATTTAATTTAGATGTAATAATTTCTCGATTAGAGACGAGAAATTAAATATTTGTCTAATTCACCGACTTGCAGGTAATCACTTACTACAGGAAATAAAATTTAAGTACTTTCAGAGATACATATTTGTATAAGTGTACTAAGATTGCGTTATTGTAACTAAACATATTTCTAAATTATAAAATATTTATATATATAAGCAATACACGAAACTGCGATCGGCACATTTCGTTTTCTTGTTAGCCATCGTTGACTCCAGTAACAGACTTCTTTCGCCAAAAGTCAAAGTATTAAATAAAACGCAGCTTATCAAGCAACGAATTAACCAACAATAAATAGGTCTTTCATGAATAATATTCAGATATGACCTTTCATTTATTTTAAACAAGAAGGCTAGAAACATATTAGAATAACAGCGGGATATTCCGTAAATTTCCATGATAGTACAACATTTAAGAAACCACACAGTGAGAAACCATAACACGAAAGAAGTGAGATCTTTGGAAGAAGTGTGATGAAGTGTGTAAACTGATTAAAATACTGTCTTGCCTTGCTAGCAAACTGGTCGAAATCATGTCAGGGATAATAGACTTTGTGGTTAGATTGACGTGACTCTATTCATTATTAGTACTGAAGCATAGTATTATTTTGTTTGTTTACGGTTGGGTAAAACAAGATTAGAAAAGAAAACCAAATACATGTAAAGGAAGCTTTAAATTGTAGTAAAGTTAAACATGATTTTTGTGAAATATTTCGGCAAAAGTTAAAATTTTCGAAGACAATTCTTTAAAATACAACGAAGATTTCAAGTAGTAACCGTATAACTAAAAGTTTTGTCAAAATCATTCAGTAACTTTTAAATTTGCAAAGAAAATTTGTAATACATATCAAGTACATTGATTATTTAATTGTAACCGTTCAGCTATATATCAGATATATTATGGTAAAAAGCGCATTCTTTTTGTTTTGAATTATCCGATTAAAAACCCTGCTTGTTGTGATAATCAAAATAGGATGTCGGAACTTAACAGTAGATTTGGTCATTTTACCAATATGCATGGGTTCTATCGGGATCCGAAAGAACAAAATGCTGTAAAATACTTTGCTAAGATTCCATCTTACAGTTCAATGACCCAGTCGCATTGCCCGTTTGAATAATTGTTCAACTTTTTTCTCTCTTTGTAAATAGATAAATTCTTCATTTGACGTTAGCCATTAACCCCTCAGTTTAAATCATTTCCTTTAATGACCCAGACGCACTGCCCGTTTTGTTTTGCTGTTTGTAAAAGAATAATTTATTCTTCATGGACTTTAATTGTCAACCAATCTTAAAATCTGAGATCTGATATAGGATTAACAACTAATTGTAAGCGTTTAAAGCCGCCTTAAACTGAATTAAATTCGAAGTTACAATATTTTGGTTCAAATTATCTTTCCTAAGATCGATCAAATAGAAGTTATGTATAGTATGTCTTGTTACATGTACAGCTAAGAATTGTTTTAACACACGTGCTAATATTTCAAATTGTCCGTTTTCCGTTTGAAAATCCCATGATTAATTGTTTTGAGATAATTTTATTTGATTAATATTTAATCAAATGTTAAATTTTATAGTTCCAGTTTTTGCATCTGGTCTGTGTGCTGTTCTGTTTTATCCAGCAATAGAAAACATATAGCCAGCCCTATATTTGTTTTGCTATTGGTTCGTAAAACAATATAATCTTCTCCTCCAAAACCACAGGAGGGATTGCTTTGAAACTTTGCACACATCATAAGTAAAATGTCCTCTACCAACTCTGCACAAGTCATGGCTGCAGACCAATCAACATGGCCGTCGTGGTGGCTGAAAATAGAACAGGAGTGAAAATACAGTTTGCCATAAAGTTCAAAAAGTATAACAGATACATGAAAAATGAAGTGCCTGCCCTTCTTCAGCATCAAAAGCCCTACAAAACACTCTATTGAGTCGACGTTGTGTGGCGACAACTTGTAGACGTTATAGCCCTTTAAAAAGCCATAACTGATAATTTTTGCCATATTTCCCTCAAATCTTAAAAATTGTTAATACTAGAGTAAACGTTAGCATTGCAAAATTATTCAGCTCTATGAGTCAGGGTCAAAATTGTTTGATCAACCGTTTAGGTGTTATTACACTTGAACTGTTAATTGATTTTTAAAAATCTTCTCCTATAAAACCACTGACAGGACTGCTCTGAAACTTT
The DNA here is from genome assembly GCA_944474755.1 of Limnoperna fortunei. Taxonomy (NCBI): domain Eukaryota; kingdom Metazoa; phylum Mollusca; class Bivalvia; order Mytilida; family Modiolidae; genus Limnoperna; species Limnoperna fortunei. Next base: position 75,517,200 of record OX104117.1, on the reverse strand, counting down.
GCACACATCATTTTTAGAATTTTCTCCACCACAATTGCACAAATCGTGACAGCTGATCAACCAACAAGGCCGCTTTGGCTAAATATAGAACAGGGGTTGTCCAGATATAATTCGAAAAGTATAACAGATACAGAAAATCAGAATTGAACCTCCTTCCACTGCATCAAAAGCCCAACAAGACTCCAGAAGTTGTGTGACGATTCCTTAAAAGAGTTGTTGCCCATTAATCGTCTAAGTTGTCGATTTTGTTTTCATTTTTCCTTATAGGAGTTATTCCCCTTAAAGCCTCGTTCACAAACACAGTCGAACAAGCATGTCAACTCCACGTTCTTTCGCACAACTATTAATATACAGAATCTGAACGTTTAACTTCAACCGCCAACTATTAGGAATAAATAGAATGACATGAAACTCGATGTGTAACCTTTGTAGGACTTTAATTTTTTCACAACTTTGTTTAACATTTCATTCATTTATTGATGAAACTCAAAGTAAAACACTATAACGAAGAGTGTGATTAAACAATAAAGAACGAACATTTTTATTGCGTACTAAAATTGTTAATTTAGTAAATCGGAAAGGAAAAGAAGGCAAACAGTCCCATAACATCACAATTTAAATCGTTATGAATAATAGTGCACGGAAGTCATAAAAGATAATAACTTAAATAATCTTATCAAATTTGACACGGATCAAATTCTAGATTAAATATATTTTTCATTAACATGTTTTCAATAATATCGCAGTTTGAAAACCCATACTGTTTCTTTTCAACTGTCCTTCTATTTTAATTAAAAAAAACATCTAATTTTGATCAACTGACGTTGCTTTTATAGATTAAGTTGTTGTTTTATTGTCTTATTGCTTAAAGCTCCGGTAAACACGTTAAACTAATTACAATGATAACAATCATGCCTTATTCACGCCAGTGATTATATCTTAATCAGTTGATTTTACATGTGAGAATGTGCAAATAAGGTTTACTTTCCTTTTTAATTCCTATCAATGTTTTATGGAGCTTATGTATTAACCAGCTGATTGTTATGTAAAGTTATATTGTGACTTGTGCCTAGATCTCAAGTCTTAACCTGCATGTAATTTGTCACATTGCTTGTTTTTTGTCTGACGTGTGTATTTTGATTGATGTTTGTACTATTGTAATGTCTTATTATATATTTATTTGGTCAAAAGCTGTATGGAGGTTATGTTATGTTTTCATACTCAATTCTGGGACCACACTGGGAGGAGTTCACGTGCTAGACCCACAGTGCAGTTCAGTGCGTCCCGGGATGTCAGATAGGGGGACCTCATTTCGTGGGGGTGGGATGTCAGGTAATAATACGGAAAGCCTGGCCGAGGACCGTAGCGGGTAACTCGTTTGGAGAAAGCCACGTTCCTTGCACGATGAATACCCCTTTTAGTTATTGAAAAAGGGGAGTCCATTGTAGCAGCTGTGTTAGCATACACCGTCAGGTAATCTTTATATTTAGGAGAATAAGGCAAACATCTTAATAATCGAAAGCAATGATCTTTTGACACACAAAATGCAGAATAAAAACAACACATACGACTTGTCGAAACATATCGGTATTGTGCGTATTGGGCACAAAACTAGGACAAAGGCTCGGTATAACCTAAGCTTTTCCGACTTATGCTAATATTTTCGCTATGCTTCGTCAAATCATGTTTATTGCATACATACACGCTATCCTATCCTGAAGTTACTTCTCCTGCTCATTTACTCACACCCTCTCATAAACTTAGATTCCGGATTTCCATTCATGATCGAGTTTTTTGTTTGAGTTTTGTTCTTGGTCTGATATTTATATAGAACATTGATCACAAACCAATTAATTAATGTAAGATGTTTCTACAAACAAGTTCCCATTTTCAGTTACAATTGTCGCATAAGGTTCAATCTAATTAAAATTATATGTTCACTTGGCTGCCCCCCTTTTGCTATTGTCGCCGTTGCATAAGGTTGATCCGAATGTGGCGATGGTCAGAACTGTTTCCATCAACTTGCAGTACTAATAAAATGGAAAGTATTATTAAAGTATATGTTGTAAGATAGCGAAACCAATCAAAGACTTGTCTTTAACGGCATGCCTACAATCCAAAGCGAATGTCAAGAATTATAACAGTGACCATGAAATGGTACACAATAGTCTTTACATTGGATTTTCTTCTTTTAAACAAGGAAATCACGAAGCATGGTTATTTATTGCACCGATGGGAGTAACTGTTTTATTTAGCAGCTAGGTATAAAGGCGGAATCAATGTAGAGCGAGTTGTGGTTAAATAGTAATAATCGTAGATTAACCTAGATAAAAAACTTTAGACATGGTTAATATCATTTTCTAGGACTTGGTAAAATTACTCTTTAGACATTAAATGTCGTGTTAGATGATAGCCACGTGCTTCTGTTGTAAACGAATATTTTGTAATAAGCATACTGTTTTTAAAGAGGGGGATTTCAGTGGTTATGCAGTAAGTAAAAACACACAACGGATATATGGACACTCTTTATCATTTAGGTAATTAAAATCGATACAAAACTAGTTGTACGTTAAACAGAAGTCATGCAATCATATTGGTGGATGATGTTTTCACTGGAGGGTGCTGGCAAGTTTTGTTTTTATTTTATCAATTGTAACATCTTTTTTGCGTCAATTTACATAGACCTTATATTCTTAGCTAATAAATCAGTTAGTAAATGTAAACATGTCGTACTACATCACATCAGTATTAGAACGTAAACAAATTAATGAATTGCTGGCATGTATCCAATACCCAAACTGTATAGTATAAACAAGTTGATGCAGAGCTGACATGTATCCAATACCCAAACTTTATAGTGCAAACAAGTTGATGCAGAGCTGACATGTATCCAATACCCAAACTTTATAGTGCAAACAAGTTGATGCAGAGCTGACATGTATCCAATACCCAAACTTTATAGTGTTAACAAGTTGATGCAGTGCTGACATGTATCCAATACCCAAACTTTATAGTGCAAACAAGTTGATACAGGGCTGACATGTATCCAATACCGAAGAGTTGTAGTGTAAACAAGTTCGTGCAGTGCTGAAATGTATCCAATACCCAAACTTTATAGTGTAAACAAGTTGATGCAGGGCTGACATGTATCCAATACCCAAACTTTATGGCGTAAACAAGTTGATGGAGTGCTGACATGTATCCAATACCCAAACTTTATAGTGTAAACAAGTTGATGCAGGGCTGACATGTATCCAATACCCAAACTTTATAGTGTAAACAAGTTGATGCAGAGCTGACATGTTTCCAATACCCAAACTTTATAGTGTAAACAAGTTGATACAGTGCTGACATGTACCCAATACCCAAACTTTATAGTGTAAACAAGTCGATGCAGGGCTGATATGTATCCAATACCCAAACTTTGTAGTGTAAACAAGTTGATGGAGTGCTGACATGTATCCAATACTCAAACTTTAAAGTGTAAACAAGTTGATGGAGTGCTGACATGTATCCAATACCCAAACTTTAAAGTGTAAACAAGTTGATGCAGGGCTGACATGTATCCAATACCCAAACTTTGTAGTGTAAACAAGTTGATGGAGTGCTGACATGTATCCAATACCCAAACTTTAAAGTGTAAACAAGTTGATGCAGGGATGACATGTATCAATACCCAAACTTTATAGTGTAAACAAGTTGATGGAGTGCTGACATGTATCCAATACCCAAGCTTGTTAGTGTAAACAAGTTCGTGCAGTTCTGATATGTACCCAATACCCAAACTTTATAGTGTAAACAAGTTGATGGAGTGCTGAAATGTATCCAATACCCAAACTTTGTAGTGTAAACAAGTTGATGGAGTGCTGACATGTATCCAATACCCAAGCTTGTTAGTGTAAACAAGTTCGTGCAGTTCTGACATGTACCCAATACCCAAACTTTATAGTGTAAACAAGTCGATGCAGGGCTGATATGTATCCAATACCCACACTTTATAGTGTAAACAAGTTGATGGAGTGCTGACATGTATCCAATACCCAAACTTTGTAGTGTAAACAAGTTGATGGAGTGCTGACATGTATCCAATACCCAAACTTTGTAGTGTAAACAAGTTGATGGAGTGCTGACATGTATCCAATACCCAAACGTTATAGGGTAAACAAGTTGATGGAGTGCTGACATGTATCCAATACTGAAGAGTTGCAGTGTAAACAAGTTGATGCAGAGCTGACATGTATCCAATACCCAAACTTTATACTGTAAACAAGTTGATGGAGTGCTGACATGTATCCAATACCCAAACTTTGTAGTGTAAACAAGTTGATGGAGTGCTGACATGTATCCAATACCCAAACGTTATAGTGTAAACAAGTTGATGGAGTGCTGACATGTATCCAATACCCAAACTTTATAGTGTTAACAAGTTGATGCAGTGCTGACATGTATCCAATACCCAAACTTTATAGTGCAAACAAGTTGATACAGGGCTGACATGTATCCAATACCGAAGAGTTGTAGTGTAAACAAGTTCGTGCAGTGCTGAAATGTATCCAATACCCAAACTTTATAGTGTAAACAAGTTGATGCAGGGCTGACATGTATCCAATACCCAAACTTTATGGCGTAAACAAGTTGATGGAGTGCTGACATGTATCCAATACCCAAACTTTATAGTGTAAACAAGTTGATGCAGGGCTGACATGTATCCAATACCCAAACTTTATAGTGTAAACAAGTTGATGCAGAGCTGACATGTTTCCAATACCCAAACTTTATAGTGTAAACAAGTTGATACAGTGCTGACATGTACCCAATACCCAAACTTTATAGTGTAAACAAGTCGATGCAGGGCTGATATGTATCCAATACCCAAACTTTGTAGTGTAAACAAGTTGATGGAGTGCTGACATGTATCCAATACTCAAACTTTAAAGTGTAAACAAGTTGATGGAGTGCTGACATGTATCCAATACCCAAACTTTAAAGTGTAAACAAGTTGATGCAGGGCTGACATGTATCCAATACCCAAACTTTGTAGTGTAAACAAGTTGATGGAGTGCTGACATGTATCCAATACCCAAACTTTAAAGTGTAAACAAGTTGATGCAGGGATGACATGTATCAATACCCAAACTTTATAGTGTAAACAAGTTGATGGAGTGCTGACATGTATCCAATACCCAAGCTTGTTAGTGTAAACAAGTTCGTGCAGTTCTGACATGTACCCAATACCCAAACTTTATAGTGTAAACAAGTTGATGGAGTGCTGAAATGTATCCAATACCCAAACTTTGTAGTGTAAACAAGTTGATGGAGTGCTGACATGTATCCAATACCCAAGCTTGTTAGTGTAAACAAGTTCGTGCAGTTCTGACATGTACCCAATACCCAAACTTTATAGTGTAAACAAGTCGATGCAGGGCTGATATGTATCCAATACCCACACTTTATAGTGTAAACAAGTTGATGGAGTGCTGACATGTATCCAATACCCAAACTTTGTAGTGTAAACAAGTTGATGGAGTGCTGACATGTATCCAATACCCAAACTTTGTAGTGTAAACAAGTTGATGGAGTGCTGACATGTATCCAATACCCAAACGTTATAGGGTAAACAAGTTGATGGAGTGCTGACATGTATCCAATACTGAAGAGTTGCAGTGTAAACAAGTTGATGCAGAGCTGACATGTATCCAATACCCAAACTTTATACTGTAAACAAGTTGATGGAGTGCTGACATGTATCCAATACCCAAACTTTGTAGTGTAAACAAGTTGATGGAGTGCTGACATGTATCCAATACCCAAACGTTATAGTGTAAACAAGTTGATGGAGTGCTGACATGTATCCAATACTGAAGAGTTGCAGTGTAAACAAGTTGATGCAGAGCTGACATGTATCCAATACCCAAACTTTATACTGTAAACAAGTTGAGGCAAGGCTGACATCTATCCAATACCCAAACTTTATAGTGTGAACAAGTTGATGCAGTGCTGACATGTATCCAATACTCAAACTTTACAGTGTAAACAAGTTGATGCAGTGCTGACATGTATCCAATACCCAAACTTTATAGTGTAAACAAGTTGATGCAGTGCTGACATGTATCCAATACCCAAACTTTGTAGTGTAAACAAGTTGATGGAGTGCTGACATGTATCCAATACCCAAACTTTATAGTGCAAACAAGTTGATGCAGAGCTGACATGTATCCAATACCAAAACTTTATAGTGTTAACAAGTTGAAGCAGGGCTGACATGTATCCAATACCCAAACTTTATTGTGCAAACAAGTTGATGCAGAGCTGACATGTATCCAATACCCAAACTTTGTAGTGTAAACAAGTTGATGCAGAGCTGACATGTATCCAATACCAAAACTTTATAGTGTTAACAAGTTGAAGCAGGGCTGACATGTATCCAATACCCAAACTTTATTGTGCAAACAAGTTAATGCAGAGCTGACATGTATCCAATACCCAAACTTTATAGTGTAAACAAGTTGATGCAGAGCTGACATGTATCCAATACCCAAACTTTATAGTGCAAACAAGTTGATGCAGAGCTGACATGTATCCAATACCAAAACTTTATAGTGTTAACAAGTTGAAGCAGGGCTGACATGTATCCAATACCCAAACTTTATTGTGCAAACAAGTTGATGCAGAGCTGACATGTATCCAATACCCAAACTTTGTAGTGTAAACAAGTTGATGCAGAGCTGACATGTATCCAATACCAAAACTTTATAGTGTTAACAAGTTGAAGCAGGGCTGACATGTATCCAATACCCAAACTTTATTGTGCAAACAAGTTGATGCAGAGCTGACATGTATCCAATACCCAAACTTTATAGTGTAAACAAGTTGATGCAGAGCTGACATGTATCCATTACCCAAACTTTATAGCGCAAACAAGTTGATGCAGAGCTGACATGTATCCAATACCCAAACTTTATAGTGTAAACAAGTTGATGCAGAGCTGACATGTATCCAATACCCAAACTTTATAGTGCAAACAAGTTCATGCAGAGTTGACATGTATCCAATACCCAAACTTTATAGTGTAAACAATTTGATGCAGAGCTGACATGTATCCAATACCCAAACTTTATAGTGTAAACAAGTTGATACAGTGCTGACATGTATCAATACCCAAACTTTATACTGTAAACAAGTTCGTGCAGTGCTGACATGTATCCAATACCCAAACTTTATAGTGTAAACAAGTTCGTGCAGTGCTGACATGTATCCAATACCCAAACTTTATAGTGTAAACAAGTTGATGGAGTGCTGACATATATCCAATACCCAAACTTTATAGTGTAAACAAGTTGATGGAGTGCTGACATATATCCAATACCCAAACTTTATGGTGTAAAAAAGTTGATGCAGTGCTGACATGTATCGAATACCCAAACTTTATGGTGTAAACAAGTTGATGCAGTGCTGACATGTATCCAATACCCAAACTTTATAGTGTAAACAAGTTGATGGAGTGCTGACATATATCCAATACCCAAACTTTATGGTGTAAACAAGTTGATGCAGTGCTGACATGTATCCAATACCCAAACTTTATGGTGTAAACAAGTTGATGGAGTGCTGACATGTATCCACTACCGAAGAGTTGCAGTGTAAACAAGTTGATGCAGTGCTGACATGTATCCAAAACACGGTTGGCATTTGTTTTCACTGAGACCACTACATTTCCAGTATGTAAGATTTCCGCCATTGCTTAGAGAAATATCACTCTACATGTAACCTATTCGTCAATAATAATCCTTATATAAAAGTCGTCACACAATTCGACACATATTTGCAGGTGTTAAATATTGTTAATTATTCCAGCGATCGACATCTCCATAATTAGTTTAAGTAATGTTAATACCCGAGAATACAACCACCAAGATGCCATTGAACTTTATACACAAATTGTAAATTATTGTCGTCAATTGGTGTTGTTAATCATTATTTGTTTTTCAGCTACTGTATTAACTAATGGAGACATTTGGTATTTAACACCGCTGGTAAACGAATAAGGAAGTGTTTATTAAAATTAAAATAATGTATTATTCAATTAATAAACCTTAATTTTAGGGACATACCATTTCTACTAAGAACAATGTTCTTACGAGCAGACATTCGCCTCTAAAATTTAATGCTACATTTGACATTCGGCTTAAGTCTTAGGGTTTATTTTTTATAGAATGTACAATTTTTAATAGTTTAGATAAACAAAAAAAGCATGATTCCTTCTTACCATAACAAACAAATGTAACATTTAATATTTTTAATTGCTGTCTACAACTGCACATGAAGTATTAGTTCAATTTAAACGTTTTTGTTTTAAAAGCAACACATACATACGACACACGTTATAGTTGCTTTGCAAACAACAGCATATCAACAAATCATGTGATGGTTACTGATGGACAGATTGGATAGCAAAATGTCTGGAATAATTTGACGGTCGTGGTTAAAATTTGTCCGAATTTCAGACTTGCAGGCGTTTACCAATCTTTTATGCGGTTCCTAAGGGAGATCTTTCACGTGAAGCGAACGTGGCAATTCGCGACTCGAAATCTAGGATTTAGAAAACGAGCGTTGGTTGTTTGTTGTAAAATCAAGTAAAAGCGAGGAAGAGCCGTTGGGTGGGTTAAACCCCGCATCGGCAAGGTGTTATTTTGAAATATTTTTCTTGAATAATCGAATATCTAGCGATTGACATATTCTAACACACGTATGTGTAATTAAGAAGGCATAAATCTTACCTATATAGAGCTTTTATTCTTTAAATATTCTAATACATTTGCTATTTGTCTTTCTGATACATTCCTTCTATCTCATGTATTGTACATATCTTGTACATAAACTATTATTTGTATTTAATTGCATGCATGCTCCATGAATGTTCTTTAGCAATATATTGTATATGTGGAAAAGACTTCATAAGTTTGTCTAACTTGTGTCTTATTCTATGTGTATATTTAATAAAAAAACTCAAAACACACTTCAATGATTACACATGCATAGTTTTCATTATTTCTCCCATTCCGCCCCTCCCTTGGTTTTACTGTTGTTGGTAAATAAAAGTTTTACTACTCTAATTTTTACGAAGAGTTACAAGAAATACAATTTCATGCAGTTGCATAGTTTTATTTCAAATCATGATATTCTTGAATACTGCTAAATAGTAGATAAAAAGGCAGTAATAACAGACGGCGCTCCTTGGTTCCGTTTAATAAGAAGCGCAAAACTAGTACGAATTACACATATTATGATCTTAACGCTGAATTGTTTAACACATTCAGAGTCTTAAAAATATATTTAAACACGTGGTCAAAATAAAAATAAAACATAGAAAAACAGTTATCGAGACAAAACTATCAACATTAATTCCGCGTAGTAGATTTTTATAACCTTGGTATCTTTGATGCAATTTTATGAGCAACACGAACTTTATTTAAAACTGGGGACGATGCACAAGTCTATAAGCAGTACACATTTTGCACCCGTCGTGTAACTCTGTATAATCGTAAAATTCATGTAAAAGAGTCGTAAACGAGGTTTAAGGGGTAAAGAGATTACGTCAGAGGAACATTCAGACAGAAACCCCTATTAATCTCACGCGAGGGTGGTTATAAAACTTCTGAAGAAAAGACTTAAACGAACTTATCATGATTGCTTGTTTGTGCAGTTTCTTAGTCATCAACAATCTATATCTATATCCTGAAATAAAAAAAGTAAGCGCAAATTTTGAACACAATATTAGCTAAATTAGATTCAGTTCTTGCCCTTTATCATTTTTAAGAAAATATAAAGTTTCGTAAATTTCATTTTCAGAACAAAAGCTTTAGGCTTTGTGACACTGAGTAAGAATTTGGAGGGTTTCTGTAAAAATTGACAAGAAGGTTAATTTTTTAAACCTTTAATTTTTCGAAATGACTGCCTTTGTCTAAAAATTGCAATTTATCGTTTATTGTTACATTTATGTAATCCTATATGATCATGCTTGTATTATGAAATAAATATGTTTTTTTCACATTTGTTGCATAAATTTAATCAATTTTGCGGAAAAGTTATGATAATGTCAACATATAAATACTTGATAACGATTCAATTATTACTTAGGTTTGGCGAAATGCCCTCCGACAAAATACAAATGTTTGTATGTTTGTGTAGGGCACTTTCTTATTACTCACATTTAACACTCGAAAATCCATTTAGAGGCATTCTATCATTTCCATTCAAAGGGATCGTTCGTTGCATGTTTGTAATTTGATGTGGTCAATCAAATGATAAAGAATGCTATTAAAAGATTAGAAACTTTAAATGAAGGTAATAACTAAATACCCAACACCAAGGAAACTGTAAAAAAGACATCCACAGCAAAGCAGACAAAAACTCTTATAATAAATTATGTTCAATTAACTGTCTCAAAACCTTTTTTGTGTGCCATAACTGTAAGTGTTTCAGGAGAATGTTAAAGTAGTCTAGCTTTTTATTTAATTTACGACCAAATGAAACGGGTTATCGGATATTCAGCGATTAATTTTTTTTTGTCTACAAGCAACAACGTCATTTGATGAACTTGTGGCTGAATGAGAAAAAAAAACTTAAATCATGTGGAAATACGATGGTAAATTTGTAAACAGAACGACGTGATTCTCTGCATGGATCGCTCAAATATCACGAGACATATTCCAAAAAATAGAATTAAAAAAAAGAGGTTATTTTCAAAATTTTAAGTCATTTATGACAAACCAATGATTATGTTTTACTTAATTAAAATACTATTACTGTATGTGCTTGTATTACTAACAATGCAATAAAGATTGCTCTAACAGGCTTAAATTGCATAATCCAAAAATTCCTGATATGTTCAAGTCAAGAACAATTGAATGAGAAGCAATAATGAAAATGCCTTAATTAAAGGAAGGGCCAACGATCAGGATATTATGCCATTCATATCTTTCCTTAAGTTAATATCCACATTAACCATATAGACTTGTATTTTGTTGACAGCTCTCATCATACTTATAGGTCAGATCATGCCATCGTATCGTAAAAATCAACGAATCAATCAATTTAATAAAATGGTTATTTTTAATAAATGTAGAACTTGATATATGCATTGTTAAAGACAATTGTTAAAATTGGGTTGAGCACTCGAAACCGCAGCCAATATACCCATCCTTTACATGCAGTTTTTAAATTCTAGGGTCTGGTAAGCTCAGATAAATGATGCATGTCATAAAGATAGGCTTGAAAGTCTCACATTCTTTGAGAAAGTAATTTAACAGAAATTGACGTTTCGAATCTATCAACAAACATATTTTGTGAACCAGAAGGGACGTTTTGAAAATAGAAAGTTGCGTTTCAAAACCGGATGTGAATCTTTGTCAATTGGAAATGCTATCCTTTATCCGGTAACGTTGGGTGCTAGGGACTTTTTTCAACCGGAAGTAATTTTTTGAAAACCGGAAGTAATTTACCAAGCCAGAAGTTGATGGAATTTTCATGGTCAAGTCTTCAGATAACCATTGGTGAAGACCGTAGACCTTTACGACCTACGGTTTATGAGTTCTGACAAATAACGTAGTATATATTTCAAGGCAGTTACTCATATACGCGCTCCTTAATTTGTTGATTATATGCAATTAAGTTATCTCACATGTACCTTTTACATTTACCATTCATCCTCTTTCTTCTTTTGTAGTTCCAGAGATAACTAGCGATGACAAGGTTTTTGGTGTGTGGGGAAATAATTCCATAAAGAAAAATGTTTCGGTTTAACAGGGTGAAAAGACTTTTAGCACCAATAACCTGTGACGAAAGACCTAAATGATAAGTTGCGTACTTCTTGATATGTTTGGTTTGAAATTTGGCATAAAAGGAAAAAAATCATCAAAGAGAAAGCAAGAAGTTATATCAATGAAAGTGGGAAAGACCATCATAATCAAAGAAAAGCAAGACAAGAAGGTTTTCCTATAAAGAGGTTGCGAAAATATAAAAAATTGTATTACCTTTAAGACAGTGGATCAAAAGTTGTACACCAGAGAATACATGTATGTAAATAATCACAAAAAATGTTCCTCGGCAAACAGCTGTATTAATAAACGAACATTATTTCTTCTGTTTTACAAATTAAAATACAGGATTCAGGATTAACCCAAAAGTACAAAAAACCCAAATTATACTTTACCGTATAATAAATTAAACATTACAAATAATTGGAAAAATTGAGGTTTAACGCACATCAAATCAGATTTTAGCGGATTTTAGGACGAGAACATTTTATGAAACAATATTTATTTTTCAAAATTTTCGTGCAATGCATATAAGACCCATTTTATTTCCGGAAGAGTATTTAGAGTTATACTATTAAAAAACTTTATATAATTCTTCAAAATGATGGATTATCTAATGTACTTGTAAATGCCAAACATAATATAAGCCAGATACCAGACGCAGACACAGAAGACATACATCATAATTTAACATTTCTATTCCTGGGAGTAGGCTTGCAATTTATCATTGTGATTACATGTAGTAGCAGTCTTTTCCCCCTAGACAAAATATTACGTACAGAATTATTTAAATATTGTTCTATTTATAGCAGTGTAATCATGTTTACTACTACGACATCGGTATAATCAACAGATCGATGGTCCCCTTCTCGCATATTGTCTGAACTTGATTTGCAAGACTAATTAAATGACTTATAACGTGACATTTGATCGGATGTCATATAACATGTAAAGGCTAAATATTAAGAAATAGTTTATTCAGGCATGAATATATACTGATTTAAACACCGGTTGGCTCTTTATGCCTAGTATTGGGTACAAAGAACAAACCAGTGTTAAAAGATGTAAATATGCGTGCCCAAATGAATTATTTCGATTCTGATACGACATACTTATTTAATTGTAACAATAATGTAACCCTTGCCTTGCAGGACTTTTATATTGCATATTACCATGAAATTCCGATTCTCAAAATTTTGTGGGAGTTGTGGCCCTTTGAACTTATATTTTTTCCAAAATTCCTCATAAATCATGGTTTCCGCTCAACTCCCCTGAAACTTCTAAACCAAATTTTACGAAACTTGGTATGTAGCAAGCACACCATATTACAAGGAAAATTTTATCCTCTGGGTCAAATCTAGGGAACGGGGGTAGACATCGTTTTTGTATGCAAAAACAAACTTTAATTTTAATTTAGAATTTAGAAAATGTTTAACGTTAATACAGGTTTAACTTGGACTACCCTTAAATAAATTAAATCAGAGTTTTATTTATATTATCTGCAGGAACTCTTTTTTTTATGGTTCAAAAGTGTTTTAGGGTGAAGTGTACTGTCACATTTAAAATACGTTCCCAATTAGTACTAATTAATGACAAATACATGTCTTTTACGTTGTAAGGCGATGGATAATAACGGACTGGACACGAAACTAAATTTATTTAAGAAATAATTCATGGCTGCCCCAATTTTATGGATTATTTAAATATGGGTAGGCATTATATTCATGAATATTTTGCCATGAGCGTTAGCGAATGGTAAAATATCATGAATATAATGCTTACCCATATTTAAATAATCCATAAAATTGGGGCAGCCATGAATTATTTCGATTCTGATATGAAAATACAGAAATTTTACATTTCGCGACTACCTAGGTAAAGGTTTATTTTGGCTGTTCCAATTTCCGAGAACCTCCCTTGTTTCGAAATTATTATATTTCTCGTGTAAAACTTATTAGAAAAAAACGAAGAAATATAAATTAAAAACAAACAAACATATTTATTAACATTTAAAATAAAATTTAACAATCAAAACAAAGAACGACAAAATTAAATGCTTCATTACATCAGTCGCCGTGTGGCGTGTCTGGGATTGTTCATGTGTTGCTGTGTTTGCGTGAGAAATGAAAACCGCTTACCGCATTTGGTCGATCTTATGCTCCTGTTTTAGATCCACAATGGTGCAAATTTAAATCGACAGTTATTTTCCACAATTAATCAACATTTTGAAATTCGGTTGCGTTTTCATTTTGATACGTAACGGTAAATTCGTTTGTGGTGGGGGCGGGAAAAGTCTCGCGGTTTGCATTGAACGTCATTGTAAACAACGCAACGTCCCTTGAATACACAACGTAGCTAAAGTCAAGAATACACAACGTAGCTAAAGTCAAGGAAGACTTGTAACATGTAAACAATAAAGGCATAGAATAGAAAAAGGACTTGATCTATCGTGATAACGTGTTATCTATTGGATTTTCTTACAAAGGTACAAAATAAAATAAATTTTAAAGCAAAAACATCAACACACGGGGGCTTTTGAAATGGCTGGAACAGCCGTATTTTGTTGAATATTTAAATAGAGGTGTGTTTCCAAAGCGTTTGAAGGACGTCATATTAGAATTATATATTATCACATCTTTATTAGTTGTTGTTTAACGCCGATTTGTCGAACGTTGGCGGGTACTATATTATACGTCAGATAGTCCTCCTGAAAGAATATATATTTTGCACTGTAGACATATTTAGAATTATTTTAATATATGGATTGCATGTATGGAAAACTTGAGGTACATAGATACATTGTTTATAATAAACGTTTAATATTCTTAGATTTAAAATTGTGTTATTTAACCTGGTGATTCGAATACTTTAATTGCAAGTACTAAAAAACGTTAGTATAATATGTAAAGACTTAATTGTCATAAAAAATGTAATAAAACTAAATTTTGTGATTTTCTGAATTGAACATACAGAACCCAGCAAAAGGGAGGCAAATCGAAGATAAATCGGTATTATTATGTTGCGACATACTGTGTACTTCTTGAGTGGAATTGTTTTTGCTACATCCTATACAACAGTTCGATACATTAATGAGTTTACTAGCATGAATATAAACATTACATGATGTAAATTAAAGATTCAATACAAAAAAATTTGCGGAATAAACAGATGATTTTTCTTTGATACAGTGTTAGTTTAAAATCATTTATTATCATGCAAGGTAAAGAAACAACTTTAGTTAAATTGTAAAACATTCATTCCTTTAAAAATGAATGATTGTTTGTTTGAAGTTTAGTCTTTTTATACGGGTTTGATGCATTGGAAAATTTAAATAAGAAAACACTTGGTGATTAATGTATTGTTCCTTAACCTCACCGATCAACCGACTTGTATCATTTTGGGGAGAAATAGTATGACACGATGAAAAAAGATATAAACAAGTTAGAAGCGATAAAAACGTAGGTATGTTTTTCCACTTTTTTATGTTTTAAATTTACTGTAACGAATGAAATATATAAAAACACGATTTAGCATTGATTTGGCAATAGATATATTCAGTTCTTTAATCTCTTGCTTTTATTTTTGTCCAACTTATCTTATAAAATAAACGAAAAAATGCAGATATAGTTATTAAAATGATTAAATGACCTTTTATGATATAATTTTATTTAAAATCGGTCGTTTTAATATAAAGAATATTCCTTTAGCTTTCGTTTGCTGCCCAAAATGTATCTTTAACATAATGCATTAACAATATTAATTTCATTTTAATTGCACAGTCACGATACGATATAAATCAGTTCAATGATACGACTAAAACAAGAAATATGACTTTGTATAAGCTATTAAATTCTGCTAACCGCTTGAATAAGTATGTACTTTAAGAGTTCGTAACGTAATAATATATGTAATTTTTTTATTTTCTTGTCAATATGAAGCATGAAGAGGAGGATGGGGAAAATTAATTTTAATTACTGTGCATAAAATAACAATGAACAAATCGCGACACACAATAACATTTGCAGAAAAGCTTTCAAACTATACTTTCTATTTGAATGCAACACTTATTTTATCATGTATACCAAACGCAGATAAACGTTAGACCTATTGTTTTTGTCTGGTAAATTACTTCATCTTCTTTTTTCTTTTCTTTTTCTTTAAGGCTGATATTTTCAGCCAAATTTATTTGACACTGCAAAACATATACTAATACACGTTTACGATATGCAAGATAGCTTTATCTAGTGTTACATTATACTTTTTATTTTATGGAGGTTTATATTGGTTTTTATTTGGTAAAAGAGACAAATGAAGGTCGACATATTGTTGTCTGTCCGTCCGTGCATCCATAACAAATCGTGTCCGGGATATAACTTTTTATCCTTTTAGGTAGACATTTGGATATTAGTCATGTGGGTAGATAACAACTAATCGGTGTGTCGCATGCCATGGGTGTTGACATTTAATTTGCAATTTGACCCCCAAGGTCAAATCATTGCCTTTTGAGTGACTGGTTTGTGTCCGGGATATTTAACTTCGAAATTATATGACCCCCCAAGATCACGTCAATGCCTTTTAAGTCATTGCTTCGTGCCCGAGTTTTTTTTGTTTGATTGTTTATTATTATTTATTATTCATTTATTAGAATTAACAATGAAAGAAAATGGGTGTTTAAACCCTAAATATAAATAATTTTGTAATAAAACGGTGTACATTTGTGTAAGTATCCTCTTACCAGATTCGTAGATTCTTTTCTGTGTATCTTCAGGTGTCTACAGGTGTAATACGCGATGACAATGGTGTATAATTCGGTCAATTAAGGTCAATCACGCGGTCTGTTCGAATGATATAATATTGTCCTTAGTAACTATATGTCTTACACGTTTTCTTTTTCTGTTTTTTTTTATGTAAAAGGTTATTGTGGAATTCTCAAAAATATTTGCAACCGATAATGTTAAAAAGTTAATGTTAAAATTAGACATAGGAAGTATCCGTTTTACAGTGAAATAGGATGTATTCATTCTTGAGATTTAACTCTCATTTGTATGCTAATTAACCTTTAAATTTTTCTCTCTACGTCTTTATTATAAATTGTAGGCAGCACATTTGATAATGTTTGCCTAAATTCATACCTTATAATTTGTAATAAAAGTTTGACATCAATATATTGACCAACCAAGTAGATGGCTCTGTTTTATTCTAGTAAATGTCGACATACTAACTTAGGAATTATTTGTAAAAAATCGTTTTCGTTATGTGGTTATTGCGTTATCGACATATAACACAGATTTCCGCTTAATCCCTGATATGGGATTGTATCAATGAGAGAATATACCCTATGTTTAATTCCTCACTATGGTTTTAAGATTAATTAAAAAGCTGCTCCGTTGCTTCAATGATATACAGACATAAGTTCTAAAAAGTTATTGAAATGCCCATCTGGAAGTATAAAACTAATCACTTAAGTAATACCTGGCTGTTTTCAATCGTGTCAAGGAACTTTTATTCATCGTGTCATTACACAAGATGAGCTGATTTTTTCCATATTATTTTTTTAGTAAATGCGTAAAGAAAAATGATTCAAGCTCCTAATAAATTGCAATTGTAAGAATAATTTTGGGGTCAGAAAAGAGTTGGATAAATGTCCTTTAATTTGAACGAAAAAACTTGATACAGAAATATATTGTGCAGAAGCGTAAGTCTTGCATTTATTTGTTCAAATGTGTGATGCCAGTACCTTTGGAACATATTTTCAGATAAAAAATGAAAACATTAGTTAAAACGATTGATATGTTAATTGACAGAGTTTTTAACGTAGCGATTTGGAAAAATTCATCTGTATACGTATAGGTCTTAACTTGTTTATATCTTTTTTCATCGAGTCATACTACTTCTCACCAAAATGATAAAAGTCGGTTGATCGGTGTGTTAACGTGCAGCGGGAAATATTTCATCTATTTTCTGAATGTTAACATTTAGCAAAAAAAACATCTTTTCGGTATATGTTATTGAAGCAACCGAGGTAAAATATGGTTTAATATTTAAAACAATATACATTCAAGTGTATAATAATTCTTTTAGTTTGTATTTATTCTAAAGTTAACAATATCACCTGAGAAAGTTTTGCTCTAATTGTGATACAACAACGAATGAGGTCAACGCAGTAAGTCCGTGACTGATTCTCCCAAACTTCACTATGAACAAGATTCTTAACTCTTTTTTAACAAACAAGAAATAGTAAAATATAAACAATAGTCCTTAACAGGAACCGACAGGTAACATGTTCTGCATGCACGAACATATACAGTTCAGGCTCATAAAAACACAACACGGCATTATAACAATTGACCATTATATGACAAGACAAACATTTTTCACTTCTTGAGACAAATATATATCCTCTTTTTATAACAATTATGAAGTTGTTCTTATGTATAGAGCATACAAATTGTGTATGAGGAGATCAATATATTAATCAAATACGATCTGACATGTTCGTCGAGTCATACATAGTGTTTCCTGTTCCTATAGTAAGTTACTCGACGGGTGTCTAATTAGATGCAGGCACTGCTTTACTTGGCCGGAGCACCTGAGATTACCCATGGTTTTTATGGGTTCGGGTTACTGTCTTTTTGTTTTTATGTTTTTGGTTTTGGTGTTGCCTTGTGTATGTTTATCTATATCCGGATTTGTAGCTTTCTCTTGACATTTGGCTCTGTTGTTCGGTCGGGTTTCTTTGCCATTTTTCATATTGAAAAAAAAACGATGATACAGAATGTTCACTTGGTCATAAAAACCCCCTTTCCTTTGGGAATTGATAACTAAGTTAGGGATTTCAAGTTTAAATATTCCAATTAAACCTTGTGGATGGTATAAACGTCCAAGAGACGAAGGTTATGTAATTTATGTAAATAATCTTTAAAATACTAATTTCATTATCTTTCTAATTGTAAATCTCTAAAAATGTATAGTTTTTTTACACAACTACTTCTTAGTATATTTTATTGTAAATAACATAGAAAGAATGTAACCTACTGTAAAGTCAGCATGCGCAATGAGAATCAACCTAAACAAAGATTTAAATTGTATCAAAATATATGCTTTAAAAACCTCCCAAAAGTCAATAGTCTTCTAAAATGTATTTTTCGTGGGACTTGTATGAACGAATTGTTTTCTATTTTTTCACTGTTTAAATCTGTGCATTTCGCCTTTTATGCACATTGTTAAATATGTAGACACTTGTAATGTGTCATAGCGCTATCAAACAAATAAAATACATATGGACACATAATCTTAGAAAAAAACTTACAACACATAATTATTTATAATTAAATCTGGATATATAGATTGCGTGCTAAAGGAATGTATTTTGTAGACATAGGCTACTATATTAATCTAACCATCAGCTTGCTATAAAAAAAGGGTAGACATGAAGGTCAACCTCGTGAAAATAGATTGTGTCAAATTTAATTGTCATGCTATTGAACATGACTATAATTTTATTCTCGTCTGTTCAATGTCGACTAATATTAGGAAAAACTTTTTACCTGTATGGTGTCATAACAATGCTAGTGATGCTAAACTTAATAAAGGAAAAATTTTTGAGGGAAGAGTTCATGACACTGTAATTTATTCTAACTCTACAATTACAAATATTATATGCATGTGTCCTTGAACCATAGTAGAAGTTTAGTCTGCATATACATTCTTCTATATATCTATAAGCTATGCGTTACGATCATTATTAATATATATATTGTATATATGTCCAGAATAATTGAAGCTGGCAAGTTATTAATGATGTATTGTGTGAAATGACACCGTGGGCTGGAGACCTGTTAAGTTCAATAAAGTATCTTGCATTTTGTATATCATTATTTGTATAGATGTAAATATTCATCTGCCATTTTACCATGTACATACACATGTGACGCACGTTGTATATAGTAAATTCTTTACAATGGACCTTTAACTCTCATTTTATAATGATTAAGTAATTGACCATTACACAGAGAATGAAGCAAGTGTGCCTCTTACTGCTCTACTGGTGACGGTACTTCTTAAAGAACTTGTGACCCTAAATTCAACAATAAGTAAGTCTGTTTGCTATTTTTATGTCTATATAATTTCAGAGATTTAATTTGTTTTAATTTTTGTGTTTATTGAGCGTCTCTGCAATTTTTTTAGCTATATAATATCGTTTAAAAGGAGGCACAGTACAGTTATATATCATGGAGGACTTTGCTGTTGAGGGTCTCTGGTAGGAGGCGCATTAGAGTTGAGGGTCTCTGGTAGGAGGGGCATAAGAGTTGAGGGTCTCTGGTAGGAGGCGCATAAGAGTTGAGGGTCTCTGGTAGGAGGCGCATAAGAGTCGAGGGTCTCTGGTAGGAGGCGCATAAGAGTTGAGGGTCTCTGGTAGGAGGGGCATAAGAGTTGAGGGTCTCTGGTAGGAGGCGCATAAGAGTTGAGGGTCTCTGGTAGGAGGCGCATAAGAGTCGAGGGTCTCTGGTAGGAGGCGCATAAGAGTTGAGGGTCTCTGGTAGGAGGCGCATAAGAGTTGAGGGTCTCTGGTATGAGGCGCATAAGAGTTGAGGGTCTCTGGAAGGAGGCGCATAAGAGTTGAGGGTCTCTGGTAGGAGGCGCATAAGAGTTGAGGGTCTCTGGTAGAAGGCGCATAAGAGTTGAGGGTCTCTGGTAGGAGGCGCATAAGAGTTGAGGGTCTCTGGTAGGAGGCGCATAAGAGTTGAGGGTCTCTGGTAGGAGGCGCATAAGAGTCGAGGGCCGCAAACAAACATTAAATTACTTAAAATTTAACTATGACATTTAAAACTTATTAATTCATTAATAGCAATTTTACTTTTAAAACAGCCAAATATCATGGCATATTATTTATTACATGTATCTTATTAAAAAATATGTTTCCATACACGATCATTCAAAGAGTTTGCATCATAGAGATCATCAGCGCGATTTCGTAATGCAGATAGGACTCCATATTTGATGAGTTGATTCAGGATTGTTTGTCTTCGTTCCATAATAGAAAAAATGTTTAAACATGCTTGCTAAATACATTTTGGTCTCCATGAATATCAAAATACTGCTGACTGAAGAGAGAAGCAACCCACCGGTTGGGCTGGAATATCTTCAACTTCAAACTTATTATGTTTTAGAATAGATTGCATTGCGTCCTAACCAGTAATCGGTATTTGTTGGTCTTATCTGGACGAATCAAAGTATGATATCAATATTACACCATGAGATAGGGATGCTCCACAGGGAACACATTTTTGACTGCCGCATATGGGAAGCTATGTATGAAAATATGTACTGTTTCTTGCGTAAATGGTGTTTTTCGTAATTATAATTTTTGACGCAATTAGCACTGATAAAAAGTTGAAGAGAAAAATCCAGACAACTGCAAGATACAACATCATTCATTAATGGCCGATATCTTCAACTGTTTACTTCGAGGTAATTTGTGTACATTGTTAAAATTCAGTTATATTGTAGTTAACATGATTGACATAATGATTGGTGGAATGCAAAACCAATATATGTCTCAGAACGTAATTTGCACATACTACGAAATCTTCCGTGTCTGAATTTATATAATATTTTTTCTGAAACTAAAAGTTATTTGAACATAATGAGCAATTTATTTTAAATATCCTATTCCAAATCATCGTAAGCGTAAGAAAACAAAACTTGGTATATCATTTGCTAGATGATATATCAATTAATTAATATACACCGTTTGAATAAGACCAATATTTTAATTATATATTTTGCTCCATCTTTAACGTCAAGTGGGACAATGCTAATAATAAATGAACAAAGTTTACTGCAGTAACATTTTTTGAACACTATATCCTTTATTTAATTTTCAGAACTTTTGAAATTACAGAAGATTAACAATAACGTGAACTATACGCGGTTGTAATAAACAGTTCGTTGCCGACATGTTGATAAAATTTCAGTAGATTGAACTGTACTTATATGTATTGGCTGTTCATATGCTTGATTTAACAACTATAAAGAAATAATTTATAATTTATCTTTAGTCAGAAGCCCCTCAGGAAGGCTTTACTACCGATGTCGATGAAAGCAAAGGCTCTTATTAGAAGACTTAACGATGGCGTAATCTAACCGTATTATTGCCCGATTTATAGCAATCTACAGGTTTCATTTTTGGCGGTTTGGAATCTAAGGTGTAACTCGTATTTCAAACGTTAACATAAAAAGTAAAATAGTGCTACAATCTTTTTAGGGTCTTAAAATCAGTAGGCGCATTTAAGTGATGTCAAAATTAAAATTTCCGTTTTTATATAACAATATATAGTTATTTTATTTCAGTAAACATCTCCTGTGGTCAGTCCTATATGTGAAATTTATTTATTGTTTATTAATGTGTTTTTGTCCTTCATTAGGTAAAATACTGATTGAATAATATTATGCCACAATTTAATCATTCTATACAAGATTACTTTGCCTATTTATTTATTTAGATATAAGTACCCAATCGAATAATATTATGCCACAATTTAATCATTCTATACAAGATTACTTTGCCTATTTATTTATTTAGATATAAGTACCCAATCGAATAATATTATGCCACAATTTAATCATTTTATACAATATTACTTTGCCTATTTATTTATTTAGATATAAGTACCCAATCGAATAATATTATGCCACAATTTAATCATTCTATACAATATTACTTTGCCTATTTATTTATTTAGATATAAGTACCCAATCGAATAATATTATGCCACAATTTAATCATTCTATACAATATTACTTTGCCTATTTATTTATTTAGATATAAGTACCCAATCGAATTAGTACGTTTTTATTACCATTTGACGAAATACAAGCGCGTCAGCATATTTTTTCTTGGTAACTTGTTTAGTATTTCGATTTATTTAACTGCCGTGTTTATATGCCTTTGTGAATAGTCATATATATAATACGGAACATTTACAGAAAATGACAAAGTACAAAATATTGTACAGAAATGTTAAGAAATGTTTAAATTATTGAAAATGTTATTGGTATAAATATAAAATCTAAATGGCAGGAATTGGATATCTAGCTGTTATCACTGGCAGGAAGAAAATAATAAACTGTGCATGGTTTAATGGGCATAAACATAAGTAGTTCGTGGACTGATAGGAGCAAATATGGGAATAGAATTCCTTACCCAACCGAAGTTGCTGTTAACATTACATAAGATATTTTGCCTCGTTGTAACCGTTTACTCACGTGTGTGATCCAATACAGCAATGGACATCTGCCGTATATCAACGTGTTTTTTCGATGTAAATGTAAAACTAGAAATGTTCTTGCATCTCAATAGTAATCTGTTAACATTACATAATATAGTTTGCATCGTTGTAACAATTCTTCCACGTGTCTCCTTATACAGTAATGAACATTTTCAGTATGTCAACGTGTTTTGTCAATGTAAAGGTAAAGCTTGAAACGTTTTTGCCTTTTTATTAGTTGTTGTAATCTGATTTCTTTGGCATCTTCTTATTCGTCCGAAGGTAGCTATTTTGTTAGTCTACCGCATATTGCATTTTCAGGTTTTCACAGTATATAATTTATATATTGTTTAACTAGACATTGTATACATTTATGTTGAGTGCTAAGTCCTACGCCTCCACTTTCAGTTTTTATTGGAGGCGGACGCTAGCGTACACGTTAGGAACATCAACTGGGACAAAACTGGACGGGTTCCTAGTGCTCTACCTAGGTAATGAATATGGGAGGCTCTCTCATAACAGGGAATGGGTAGTCAGGTTATACTAAAAAGTCTGATAGTGGATGGTAACTGGTACCGATAGTGCCAAGCTCCTTGCACGATAACCCCATTTGTAAATTTCGAAGAAGAGAAGAATTATTGTAGCGGCTACAAATGCTATATTGTATGCCCTACCCATTACAAACTTCAGTTGCAGTAAAAATTGTGTTACTGATATCTGGCTCCATTTTACACGTTGATTTCGTATTTTACAACTTGTTCTCGTCCGGAATATAGCTGCAAAATTTACTCTCTACATGTTAAGATAACGTTTTATCAATCTGAATCACAGCGACGGTCGGAAAAACTGGCAGTTCTTGTCAATATAGACAGGAATGAAACACGTTGCATAACGTCAGACAAGAACGTGTAGTTTTAGATTGACTTGATGTTTACTATTTGCACCTGTTCGTTTGTTGTGATATTTGTTATCATATGCTGATGCTATTATTAGACAGAAAACTTATTGACGATTTTAAGTTTTAAATACAGCCTGATTACTTTAAGAAAACGTGAACAAAAGTGTACAGATACCATACCACGGCAACAAGTTGCATCTAATATGATTTTCAACCCACATGAAACTTTCTTAAAGCAAAACGCAGAAACTGCGTTCACTGATCCTCATGTGTATGACGTTCTGAAGAAGGAAAATGCTTTCCAGTAATCACAATGATTAGTCTACACATCATGACAGTAATATAAAACACAGAGGAGAAAAACCAGACACAAGAAATTACAGCCACGTATCCATGCATCTGTTTGGCGAAAATGCATCTTTATGATAAAACAAATCAAACTTACCAAATTGGCTACTACGGAAGCGTATTAGGGCCACCAATTTTTTTTTTTTTTTCTAATTGTCAACTTTTTTCTCGGAATTATCGACTTTATTCTCGGAATTATCGACTTTTATCTCGGAATTATCGACTTTAAACTCGGAATTACCGACTTTATTCTCGGAATTATCGACTTTAAACTCGGAATTACCGACTTTATTCTCGGAATTATCGACTTTAATCTCGGAATTTCCGACTTTAATCTCGGAATTTCCGACTTTATTCTCGGAATTTCCGACTTTAATCTCGGAATTTCCGACTTCTATCTTTCACTCCCCTTTCTGATTTCATCCCTCTCTGTGCCTCTTAAAAAGCTTTTACACTCATGGCCAATACGGAGCGAAGCGATTTAATTTGTGAATATTTCAAATTAGGTTTGAAATACAAAGAGATTGTGAGCTGTTTGGAATTGCTCCATGGATATAAAATGAGCATTCGGACATTTAAAAGAATTATAAGAACCTTAGGACTATACCGAAGGAAATTCAAAAGCGACATTGTGGAAATAGCGTGTTTTCTTTTGGACCAGTGCGAACGACACGGTCAAATGAATGGCTACCGCTGGATGCATTTGAAATGTTTAGAAAAGGGACTAGTAGTTGATGCTGAAACAGTTAGAATTTTGTTACATATTATAGATCCAGATGGCATTGCAGTAAGAAAACAAAGGCGGCTTAGAAGACGCGTCTATGCAGTTCCTGGTCCAAATGCAGTGTGGCACATTGATGGCTATGACAAACTATCAAGATTTGGAATCAAAATTCATGGTTGCATTGATGGATTTTCCCGACAAATCATCTGGCTCAAAGCTGGAGTATCCAATAAAAACCCTAATACTATTGCTTGGTATTATCTTGAGAACATCAAAAATATTGGTTTATGTCCAAAAAGAGTTCGAGCTGACTTCGGTACAGAAAATGTTCACGTTGAAGCCTTACAGAAATTTTTAAGAAGAAACCATAGGGATGAATATGCAGGCGACAGAAGTTTCCTTCACGGAAATAGTACCAGTAACCAAAGGATCGAATGTTTATGGGCTATGGTACGCCGCCAAGGGGTTCAGTACTGGATGAACTTTTTTCAAGACCTCTCTGAATCAGGTTTGCATGATGGAGGATTCGTCGACCAAGAACTCTCTAGATTTTGCTTTTTAAAGGCAATTCAGGTACTACTAATAGTTATATAGGTTTTAGAGGGGTAATTCGTCTTATATAACCTATTTTCAAAGTTAAGCTGTGCCTCATAGCAAGCGCATATACGCATGTCTCCCTCTTATTCTGAAAACCACATTTAGAATAAGGGAGAGATATCAGTGTTGGCTAAACATTGAAAACACGTTTTTAGAATAAAGGGGAGATATCAGTGTTGGCTAAACATTTGAAAACACGTTTTTAGAATAAAGGGAGATATCAGTGTTGGCTAAACATTGAAAATATAGGTTAGACATGCGTATATAAGCTTTTTATGAGGCACAGAGAGGGTCTATATAAAAACAAGCCAAGAATAATGAACAGGCCGAAAAAACACAATTTGTACCCAAGCGCCTGTGTGCTAGATTAGTAATGATTTAAACTGTAGCATACTTCAAAGATAAATCATATAGTTGTTTTCCTGAATTTTATTTATCGATTTTATCTGAAGTTTTTAAATCGCATCATTAAATATCGTTTGTTTTGTACGATGTGATCTTTATATTCTATGAAAGCATTGTTTAAAAGATGCAAGTCTGTAGTAGTACATAGATTTTAATACTATAGTGTTACTAACTGGCTGATTCTGTATTGGCCATGGTATTGATTCGAGGTTTGCTGTATTGGCCCGTAGGGTCGAGGGACAATACAGCTGATCGGGAATCAATACAGGCTAAAACAGAATCAGCCAGTTCATAACGCTTTTATTAAATAATTCAAACACTTTGTATCACCAGTCCGTATGACCGGTCCGTATGACTAGCCAGTCCGTACAGCGGGTCCGTATTGCCAGTCCGTATGGAAATCAATATTGCCCTCCGGGCCGTATGGAAAAAAGTATTAAACGGAATTTCAATCTTGAGTTAGTAACTAAGATACTGATCATGCAAATTTTGACATATTAGGGCTGTATTATTTAATAATTATAAATATATATATATCACATTTTACACAGGATATGTTGGATGAAATTGTCTCGGTTTGGAATAGACACAGAATAAGACCATACAGACAAAGAATAGCAAGAAGCGGGAGACCATTTCAACTTTATTTCATGCCTATGACTTTTGACACAGTTAACTATGGCTTACGGTTTGATGAAAACGACGTAATGTTATGTGAAAATGAATTGGAACCTTTCGATGAATCTCGGTGTGGTGAGTTAATATCGGAATTGTGTAGCTGCATAATGGAGGAAAACAATTTTGACAGTGTGCCCCAACATCCAGATGATATGCGTGAATTACACCGCGTCTTAAGACAAGATATTGTGAACAACCTATGAACATTAAGTCCAATGTAAAATATATATAGTACATGTTAACTCATAGAAGTCATATGATGTCTCGATCTTATTTGCACAGTAAAAGCTATGCAAATTTTCTATAATATATGTATGTGGTATTTCTACTGTAAGCTTGAAACTTTTACTGCAAAAGAAATCGTACATGTCTCCTTCAATAATAGGAGATTTGATCATCCGCCAAAAAATAGTTCCATAAAAAGCATACCGTTTCTGATGAAATACAGTTTTTGTCTTTTTTAATAGATTTTTCCAGTTTCCTAAAGAAATATTGGCAGTCAAATATTGTAGATTTTTTTTCCTTAAAACATGAGGTGAAAGAATAAGAAATAAGAAGATAAAAACAGGGGCTCCCTGCTCGAATCGCTCACCTGACTTCAATTGCCAAATACATTATAATGGACATCTGCCACATTAAGAGTTTGTTTTCGTAGAGCTCAAACAGCTCAGCTTTCCCTATCTTTTCACAATCTTTACGGCAAAAAATTAAGGGGCCATTACTACTATAAGGGGTCATCTGAAAACTTCCACCCAAAGGATACTCTAAGAGCTCGATTAGCTGAATATTACAGCAAGCAAAAGCTTTTCTCTATATTCAATAGTTTTCATTCTATAGGCCAAAAACATAAAAAAAGGGCCATAACCTCTATAAGGAGTCATGTGATAACATCAACCCATTGAAGACATTGGCAGGGCTTTTGATGCTGAAGAAGGAATGTTGCATCAGATTTTCTCTATCTTTTATACCTTTTGATTTACAACCAAAAATTGTAGTCTGACCCCCCCCCCCCCCCCCCTTCTATTTTTAGCAACGGCGGCCATGTTGTTTTATTGGAGCCACTCAAAATGAGGATCTTTTTTGGCAACATGCCATAAATCATTCTTGCAAGGTTGCAGTCAAATTGGTTTAGTGGTTTCAGAGGAGAAGATTTTTGATATTGATAACGGACGACGAACTCATAGTGATGGCATAAGCTTTCATGGCCTTTAGCCAAGTGAGCTAAAAAGCAAGATTATTTAATCTCACTTATAGCTATATTGATAATGTTCTATCTATCTACAAACCATCGTTTGCTGAATGGATTAAATCAGTATATCCACCAGAGCTGGAGATTAAAAAAAAACACTGATACAGCTTGCTGTACATCTTTCTTAGACTTACACCTCGAATTCGACACGAGTAATCTCAGTACAAAAATTTAATGAGACGATTTCAATTTTAAAATTATCAATTTCCCAATATAAAAAGTAACATTCCTGCTTCAGAGGCGTATGGTGTATACATCTCCCAGGTAATTCGTTATACAAGAGCTTGTTCAAATTTTTCGGATTTTTTTACCCATCATTATTGTCTTGGATCAGGGTATTGAGAAGTTGCGTCCTATTAGATCTCTTAAAAAGTTTTCTTTCAATACCAGTCTCTTAGAAAAATTAAAAGTTTCTCTGGAAATTTTAAATCGATATAGCTTTTCTGATTTAAGTTTTAATTGTACTGAGATGATAACTTTGTTTTCCCAATTGTGTCCCACAGCCGCGTGCTGTGTTTTTACTGCCGGGTCATTGTGTCGCAATGAAAGTGAAAGAAAATTTAGGATGTGCTTCACTTTTTTAAATATTGTAAATTGATACCAAGACATCGAAATAAATCACAAAACACAAAATTACAACAAAGTTCCAGGCTAAAAAACTGTCCAACCCCCATTTCTATTGAAATACCTGCACCAAGTTAGGACCATTGGGATACTAGTGATTCGGTAGAATATCTCTTACTTTGTCAATTCTCTATGGAGTATGACACTGAAAATACCAGCTCGGTAGGAACTCACCCAATGTCCAGGTGGTTGTAAGGTCACCTAAAACTATTTACACGGAAACACCATGGGCATCGATTATAACATGTTATATACCGTTAAGGTTTCAATTAATTCAATTAGTTTTTAATTCAAATAAGACAACAAAAACAAGAAAAAAGAACAAACAAAAGCTCATCTTGCTTAAAGTCTCTTGTGTCTGGCTCTCTTGCCAAGCCCTTGTACCTCAAGGTTGTAAATCTGTTTTGAACAAGACCTGAAAAAAAATTAATGACAATAAGACAATTGTTTCAAAAACAATTTGTCGTATTTGCGCATCATGTAAACAAATGCAATAACACAAAGTAATAACTATGATTGCAAGACAGATGTTACAAAAAACATTCCTCAGTTTTTTAGCCTGGAACTTTGTTGTAATTTTGTGTTTTGTGATTTATTTCGATGTCTTTGTATCAATTTACAATATTTAAAAAAGTGAAGCACATCCTAAATTATTATGCATAGTTCCATTCAGATCAGTAGAAGAATTATTTTCGAGTTTCTTTTTTTTTCAACTTTAGAGGAGTCAGCCGATTTTGCAGCAAATTTAAATATTTAAATATGGAAACCACATCCATGACATCCTCATATAATTGCCAGTTTTTAAACTTGAAACTTCGTCTTTGAGACAAGGGATGCACCTCAAGTACTCTAAGATAGTTCGCAAATCCGAAATCTTAACCAAGACCTAACAAAAATAAGGAGTATCCAGACATTTGCCCGAGGGAACAGAAACTATTAACCATTTTCGATGTAGTACAATGTATAAAGAACAAAACATACAATTATACAAAGAGAAGAATACATGGCAAAATATGTATCGCATGCAGTACCAACCTGAATATACTATATCAACCTGAGGGCCGCAGGCCCGAGGGATGATATAGGTTGAGGGTTAATACTGCATGTGATACATGTTTTGCCATGTAATGTTCTTTATATAATTCTGCTCAGTAGTTTCAGAGAAGATTTTTAAAATAAAATAGAAATATGAAAAATTGGTAAAAAAGGGCAATAACACATGGGTGAACGGATTTTCACGACAATTTGTACACAGGTAGATCTCAACATGCTTAACCTAAATTTCAGATTTAGCCTAAACCTAACGGTATTAGAGATTTTTGCTATACAACTTTCATTTGACCACTATGGTCTATTTTTAGATACGGCGGCCATGTTTTTCAACCAATCAAAAATCTCAAACAATAGATTTGTTAAGGATGCCCAAAAGGAACAATTAATCACGTCAAGTTTTGTTCCATATCGTCAACTAGTCTCAGAGGAGTTAACTGTGAAAACAAAATTCAGACGACAACGGACGCAAATGTTGGCAAACGCTCAAATTGCCAGGTGAGCTAAAAAAGCGGTTCATCAGAAAGATTATGAAAATCATCACAATCTAATTTTATATTATTAAACAAAGAGTGGTTTGATTTATGTATGTTTAGTTACATGACAACAGCTCGACCTCCTAAACACTTTTCAGAAAATATAAGTTCACATAAAAGTCAGAATATTAATAACATTTCAGCAGCTGACTGCAACATCTAACTGGTATACATGACTCCTTCTTTATTCGGGGCCTCGGTGGCCGAATGGTTAAGGTAGTTCGTCTACTATTGATCACGTGGTCTGTCAATACTGAGGTTGCGGGTTCGAGTCTCACTGCGGGCAGGATGTACTCGACTCCAATCTTAATTGACAAGGATTGCCAGTTTTCCTACCGAAGGTCGGGGGTTTTCTCCGGGTACTCCGGCTTCCTCCCCCAATAAAAACTGGACGCCATGATATAGCTGAAAAATTGCTGAAAGTGGCGTTAAACATCATTCAAACAAACAAAACTTCTTTATTCCTTTAGAAGTTTAAACTATGTCCATAAGCCAAATGTTGCTGCTCAGTAGATAGTTTTATTCTAATTTAAACATCGGATAGTTTTCATATACCCTAGGGAGTTCCAATGTTCGCCCACAGGTATGGGCCATAACCCTCCTTTCGATGCCTTTCAAATCTACAATGCGTACAGTTATCCTATAATAATTTCCCTCGGAGTTGTAAAGTAGCAGATCGCTTGCTGTAATGAAGCGAAGAAGGTTTCTTAACATCTTTTCATCACATTCCCGAATGTACCTTTTTAAATATCTGAAGCTTTCAACATCAGGTTCTTGGCAGTCCAGAATGGATAACAGTTTTTTGGCTGTAGGTACAATTTTTTCAAATTCACACTTAACATCAATATTAAAACCATATGCTATAAGAACTTCGAAAAAACATTCTCTGATGAATGCTGGTTCTTGACATAGCTCTTTTTGAGCGATTTGATCAACGACAGTTGCAATAGTTTCCTTGGATACCATAACCTTACATTCGTGGTTGGATAATGTATCCATTAATTCATCGTTATCAATCTGATCGAAGTTTTCAATAGCAGTAGTTAAAACTTGACGCTCACTATCGGTAACATAAGAAAGAAATTCCTCCCTGAGACCGTCTGATGTGATTCCATGTAAACACGAGTTCAAAAAGCTCGGAACTAACCGAATAGGTAAAACTTTTTGAAGAACCCAACCCATTGCCAAAATTTTAGCTATGCCTTTCCAGTCTTGAAATTCAAAATCATGTCTTAAGTAAGGAACTTTCAACGAATTTCCAGTTGTACATTGCTCGTAAAACGTATCCCAAAATTCAGTTAGCATATCCCTCATAACTCCACCATTATCCATCGCTTCTTCTATATTTCCGTTTGGAAGAATGATATGGGCTGTTATTATGTCATGATCGAAAATAACATCTGGGTTACATTTGAATAGATTCGCCAGCTCCTTAAAAATATGTCCCCTGTGCACAAGTATTTTAAACTCTAATGGTTCTCTTCTAACGGGTTGCAATGGCAGAGTTTTTGAAAAGGCAACCTCACCCAAACTATCCTCCCACATTGCCGGCTGATCCAAGGATGGATCCGGTAGCGGAGAGCTATCCCCATATAAATCTTCATTAAACCTGTTAGATTTAGATGTATGGTTTTCAAGTTCTTCTATTACAGACGTGGAAGGGCCTTCAGTGGATTGGTCTTCAAGTTCTTCTTGTACAGATGTGGAAGGGGCCTGAGTGGATTGAACTAGTGGTGCAGTATTACGAAGTCCAGACTTTCTAGTAGTTGAAACTGCTTTGTTGATTTTAGGTATGACGGGGGCACCAGATTTGTTTTGATTTCTATCGATGGATTCGTCATCGCTTGAACTAGTTTTGCATCTTGTATTTAGATATAATCTTAATTTCTGAAGTTTTGCCTTATCAACTATGTCTCCTATAGTAGTATCTCCATCTGGTAAAACCTTCAGTTGAAAGTCTGTTAGATCTACAATCATATCTTTCAATGGACCTTGCTTACTATCTCCTTCTGGGAAAAAAAGCTCAGTGCACTTGTTTATCACATCATCTTTATTCATCTCTTTATCCAATAAAATAGTTCTTGTACCACCTCCTGATTTTTCTCGTACTTGGATATACATTTTCCGTAATTCACTGTAATGATACCAACCAAGTTCAACTCTGTGTGTTTTCTTTACTGCATTTGATTTTTTCATCTTTTGCTTTGACTGATGTTCTTCGTCATTACCCCTGCTTCTAGCTTGCAGTTTTTCTCGCAACTTATCCATTAAACTAGCTTTTTTTGTTTTGGTCTTATCTTTGTCATCCTTCGTAACATAATCCCTTAAAGCATATCGATCACCTGTAATTGGTAGAAACTCTGATAGTTCCTGATCATCCATTCCTTTAACGGCATCTTCATCAACCTAACAGTATGAAGTATAACGCACTTTCAAAATTATAAAAGCTAACAAAGATAAATTCATTGAAATTAAACAAAAGTTATGTTCTTATTTAATGTTTATTTAAAGACTAATATTAAGCATAACAAGACCAATCGAAAAGAGGGGCCAGGAAAAAATTCATTCTCCATTTTGCATCCACTATTTGACAAGATTTTAAACTAAAATTAAAATCGGACCAGAAATAGAAGTTGTATTTTTGCCCCTTTTTGGCCCCTAATTTCTAAACAGAAAAAGGGGGTCCTCAAAAATCAATCCCATACATCCTTTTATGGTAAGCAACATCATTGTAAAATTTCATAGCATTTGGTAAAGCAGAACAAAAGTTATTGCAGGAACAAATAAAAAAGTGACATTTTCTTACCCTTTTGGGGCCCTAATTTCTAAACGGGATTATGGAATGAGTCCAAAAAGGGAGGTGCACATCTTCAATATGTCTGTAATCACTGTGTAAAATTTCAGAAAGGTCAAGTGTATTGTTTTTGAGATTTAGATTACACAAGACAGGCACCCCTATAGCGCGACGGACGGACGGACGGACGGAGTGACCCGACTCCTAGACCTGCTTTCGCCTTTGACGAAGCAGGTAAAAATGAAACAGACTCTAGAGTTTCAGGTAAATAAACCTATTGTTCTCTTTGTTTATTTAATCTAATTGATTATAGGGGTAATTAAAAGTTAGGCAAACCAGGACTAAACCTGTCAATCCATGAAAATTACCACCAAACAAAATTACAACAAAGTTCCAGGCCAAAAACTTTTATACTGCGTCTGACGCGCGTTTCGTCTAAAGACTCATCATAGACGCTCAAACCAAAAGTTGTAAGGCGAAATAAACTAGAATATGAAGAGCACAATATAAAATCCACAGATATCGAACTGGGTGCTAAATTCAAAACTAAGACTAACCTATGCCTGGGAATGGAATACTCTAAGGATTTCAATAATGTAGAAATTTCAACTGAAAATTTCGACTTTGATGTATCTCCAACACAAAAGTGGTGTCGGAGCGGGCTAACCTCGGGAATTAAAACTCCACCAGCAGAGCCAAAAGTTTTCCATAGTAAAATAAATGATTAAGCTATTGGAAATGTTTTGTTGAGTAACGTCTACTGATCTTTTTCCCAGACTCGTAGTTTCAACAAGATATATATATGTGACCTAAGTAGGGCCAAGTTGGTTACTCAAATTCCTTATTCCTTATTCGACATTCGAATATCGAATAAGTAACCAATTAACTTATTCGATATTTAAATTTTGAATAACAACTGAAGGCAGTTACTCATTCAACATTCCATATTCCGATCCACGTGTTAAAATAAGCCTCTGGCGAATATCGAATGAGAAACTGATTACTTATTCGATATTCGAATTTAGAATAAGTAACCATTTACATTGTAAGTACTTATTCGACAATAGAATTTTGAACAACGAACTGATACATGTTAGCAAACTTATTTTAATTTGATCGATATGTGATTCTGGTCGTGGAGGTTAAAATTTGAGGAATTCGAAACTTCGTCCTGAAATGGGTTTGATATTAGGAAAGGTCTTGAGCCGTTAAATTTGGTACAGGTCATTAGCATAATGATGTTTACGGAGCCATAATAGGCAGAATAGAGAAAACAGTCATGTAACAGGGGCCTGTGAGGTTTTTTAGGAGGGTCAGGCCAAGGTATCTTTTTCAAGCCAGAATATTTATTAACAAAAACTACCTGACCTCCCCCTTTCGAATCAAATGGGCATCCCCTGAGTCGAGGAATGAAGGATACATATTCTAAATACCGTTATATGCAATTCTAGATGATAGATTATATATAATCTATCATCTAGAATTGCATATTACGGTATATATTTTAGATCTTTTTTTTTATCCTTGTATTAAGAAAATCTCTCACAATCAAGCAACAAAAATAATGCATGCCCCATTTTCATCTTCTTAACCTGTATATAGAGATTAGTGATAACCCACGGGAGGGAGGATTCGAGGGGTTCGGACGAACCCCCCCCCCCCCCACCGGGATTAAGCATTATTAAAGTCTGCGTTCAGATACAATAAGCACCATTAAACTCCACATTTGGACCTAAGTCTGAATATTAAAGTAAAGACACGGCGCTTCGCATCACGATTCGAACCCCCTTTACATATTCCTGGCTATGGGTATGTTATCTGTAAATTTATGTGAATTTATTTATTTATTTTTATAAATTTATTTCCTTAGTAAACTTGTCATTGTTATTGTTTCTTCTCATATTAAATTAATCTAGAATTATATAGAATTACCTTTTGCTCAGCCATTTTATGGAGTACATCCTCTCCCACCCCTCTTTTTCGAAGAAACTGCTCCATGTTGTCTAGGCGGAGTGAAAACAGAAAGGGGAGTGAAACGCTTTGTGTGAATATGGAAGTCCGAAATCCCGAGATTAAAGTCGATAATTCCGAGAATAAAGTCGGAAATTCCAAGATTAAAGTCGATAATTCCGAGAATAAAGTCGATAATTCCGAGATTAAAGTCGGAAATTCCGAGATTAAAGTCGGAAATTCCGAGATTAAAGTCGGAAATTCCGAGATTAAAGTCGGAAATTCCGAGATTAAAGTCGATAATTCCGAGATAAAAGTCGGAAATTCCAAGATTTAAGTCGATAATTCCGAGATAAAAGTCGATAATTCCGAGAATAAAGTCGATAATTCCGAGAAAAAAGTTGACAATTAGAAAAAAAAAATATATCGGTGGCCCTAATACGCTTCCGTAGGCTACGCATATGCCAACACACAAGGAACACAAATTCTTTATTACTGTAAATCGAACGCATATCTAAAACAAAACGATTAAGCAGTTTTGTAAAATACGATTTTTACAACAATTTAACGATTATATTATTTTTATTTTTGAACAATTAACGAACCGCTGATAATATACCACAATAAAAATGTCTACGAATGAAGATGTTTTATGATTACAACAGAAATATGTAACATATACAATTAAATTATCTTAACATATATCATTGTTATGATGATACGGCGATGGATTTTATATTGATTGATGGATTGGATGTGAACTAGTTAATACACAATAAATCAACAGGGAAATGTGAGGACAAATGGGCAAAAAAATTGAATACAATTGTAAACGTAATGTTTTTGTTTGAATGGTGTTTTAACGCCACTTTCAGCAATTTTTCAGCTATTTCATGGCATCCAGTTTTTATTGTGGGAGGAAGCCGGAGTACCCGGAGAGAACCCCGGACCTGCGGTAGGAAAACTGGCAATCCTTGTCAATTAAGATTGGAGTCGAGTACACCCTGCCTGCAGTGAGAATCGAACCCGCAATCTCAGTGTTGACAGACCACGTGATCAATAGTAGACGAACTACCTTGACCACTCGGCCACCGAGGCCCCTAAACGTAATGAGATTAAATTGTATATCAGTACACAATTCAACCGGTAGGAAAAAGTGTCAACCGATAAATAAAAGTGTCATCCTGGACATGAAGATGTAGGGTAAACCTAAACAAGAAGTATAAACCTGAACAAGAAGTGTTTTACTGTACAAAAAGTGACACACCTGTTTAAAAATGATCACCCTGGACAAGAAGTTTTAACCTGTACAAATATAATGTACCCTGGCGTTATCATATTAATTCAAATTGAAAAATGCCAAACATATAAATACTGATATCATATTCTGATAACATTATCAATACTTCTTTTTTTGTACCTGTGGGTTACATTATGTTAAAACTTGCTTACATGCATTCATAGATTACTTTATGTTTATAATAATTTTTTTTTCCGAACGTTTAATTAGATTGTGGTGACGATCATTAGAAAATGGTATGTAACCAATTGTTTTTACGTTTATACCGATATTTATGGAACGCCAAATTAACATATATTCAATTAAATGTACCTATCTTCAAATATTGAAGATATCTTCAATTGAATTATACCTATCTTCAATTCAATTATAGATATCTTCAATTCAATTATACCTATCTTCAATTCAATTGTACCTAGGTACAATTCAGCACAATTAAAGATATCTTCAATTCAATTGTACCTATCTTCAATTCAATTATAGATATCTTCAATTGAATTGAACCTATCTTCAATTGAATTAAACCTATCTTCAATTCAATTGTGCCTAGGTATCTTCAATTGCACTTAATCAAATTTGTATTATAATATAATTCAATTGAAGATAGGTGTAATTCAATTGAAGATAGGTGTAATTCAATTGAAGATAGGTGTAATTGAATTGAAGATATCTTCAAATGAATTGGAGATATCTCCAAATGAATTATGGAGATGTTGGAATTAGACCTATCTTCAAGTGAATTAAAGATATCTTCAATTCAATTGAAGATAGGTGTAATTGAATTGAAGATATCTTCAAATGAATTGAAGATATCTTCAAATGAATCAATTAAATTGCACCTAGGTATAATTCATTTGAAGATAGGTTCAATTGATATGAAGATATCTTTAATTATTTGAAGATAGGTACAATTGAATTGAAGATATCTTCAATTTATTTGAAGATATCTTCAATTATTTGAAGATAGGTACAATTAATTGAATATATGTTAATTTGGCGTTCCATAGATATTTGTTAAATTCAGATATCAAAAATAAATGTGAGTACAAAATAATGTAACATTATAATCATTATATAATCGTCATACAGTTTGTCTGTTGTAAATAATTGGGATAGACGTGGTTCTGTTTTCTATCTAGAAATTAAACATACCGAACCCGGCAAAAGGGGTTAATCGAACATAAAATGGTATTATTATACATATCTTGTTGCAACATACTGAAATCGTTCTTGTTACATTCTATACAACAATTGCACACATTAATGAGCTTATAAACATTATGTATGGCAAAATAATAAAAATAAAAAATATAGAAGTTTTAACATTTTTTCTGAAGAACTCTTTTTACCTGACCTAAATAATGCAGTATTAGACACTACAGGTATAAATGGAAATAAGATTGACACATCATATAATCACTTTGAAAAAACTTTTACTGAAATAGCAGATAAACATGCACCTATAAAAAGTAGGAAAGCCATAATTAGACCTGCCCCATTTATGAATAGTGAGCTCAGGAAAGCAGTATATAGAAAAAAGATGCTCCACAATAAATATTTAAAATATAGATCTAGCAAGAACTGGGAAAACTATAGAAAACAAAGAAACTTAGTGAATAAAATTAGAAAAGCATCTATAAAGCAATATTTCTTCGAAAGGTGTGTAGGGGGACCTAGATCTAGCAATTTTTGGCCTACAATAAAACCATTTCTAAGTAATAAAGGCAATATAAATAATAATGAAATAATTTTAGAAGAAAATAATAAAATTATTAGTGACCAGACACAAGTAGCCACACAATTTAACAACTTTTTTATAAATGTAGCAAAAGACATCGGAACAAATGTTACTACATATACTAATGAAAATGAACATCCAAGCTTAACAAAGATAAAAGAAAATAGGAAAGATCTTGAATCATTAAAATTTAAAGAAATTGAATTTACTTTTGTAGAAAAACAAATTAATAAGGCCAATATCAAGAAAGCTACAGGTAAAGATGGTATTTCACCTAAACTATTAAAGCTTGCAAAACCTGCTATCATCAAGCCTATAACAAATTTGATAAATAAAAGCTTTACATCCTCAAAATTTCCAAATAAATTGAAAGAGGCACAGGTTGTTCCCTGCTACAAGAAAAACAATGCCCTGGAAAAATCTAATTATAGACCTGTAAGTATTCTGCCTTATATATCTAAATTTTTTGAAAGGGCCATAAATGATCAATTAACCGAGTATTTCAATCAAATATTCCACCCCTATCTTTCGGCATTTCGCGCTAGATATGGCTGTCAATCTACCCTTCTAAAAATAGTGGAAGACTGGAAAAAGCATTGGATGATAAAAAAATTTACTGCTGCAATATTAATGGGCCTAAGTAAAGCTTTCGATTGTCTACCTCATAACCTTT
Organism: Limnoperna fortunei; assembly: GCA_944474755.1. Classification (NCBI taxonomy): domain Eukaryota; kingdom Metazoa; phylum Mollusca; class Bivalvia; order Mytilida; family Modiolidae; genus Limnoperna; species Limnoperna fortunei. The sequence goes on along the minus strand of OX104117.1, from coordinate 75,478,550 downwards.
TAATTGATAAACTCAAGTCATATGGCGTTACAGGTACAGCTCTTGAGCTTCTTCAACATTATCTCTGGGATAGGAAACAGTGTGTCAAAGTGGGCTCATCCATAAGTGATTGGGAGAAAATCTATAAAGGGGTACCACAGGGATCTATTCTTGGTCCTGTTCTTTTCAATATATTCATTAACGATATTTTCTATTTTATACATGACTCTTCTCTGTACAACTATGCGGACGACAACACGCTTTCCTATGCCGGATATGACCTTGAAGAAGTAAAAACTAAACTAGAAACAGACAGTACAAAATTAATAGAGTGGTTTACTGTAAACCAAATGAAAGCAAACCCGGATAAATTTCAAGCTATTGCTATTGGAAATAAAACCCATGATAAAAATTTAACTTTTAACATTAACAATAATATTATAAAATGTGAAGACGAAATAAAACTTTTAGGGGTAACAATTGACTACCAGCTTAAATTCAATACCCATATAGCTAATATATGCAAAAATGCATCACTTAAAAGAGTAGGAAAATATTTGAACAAATTAGGCAGATTAACAATATACCATACCTTCATTCTATCAAACTTCAATTACTGCCCTGTCACCTGGCACTTTTGTAATGAAGCTAATACCAATAAAATGGAAAAAATCCAAGAAAGAGCCCTTAAATTTATTTATAATGATTATAACAGCACTTATGAAGAACTACTGATAAAATCAAAAATGCCATCTTTAAAAGTAAGAAGAATAAGAAATATTGCACTAGAAACTTTCAAAATAGTAAACAAACAAAGCCCAGTGTATCTCCATGATTTAATTGATATAAAAGATCATAAATATAATTTCAAATACCAACATACAGCTAAACTACCTAGTGTCAAAACATCCAGGTATGGCTTAAATTCATTCAAATATTTTGCTGCCAAAACATGGAATGATTTGCCCGACCACTTCCGCAAGGAAACTTCTTTTAATAAATTTAAAAATCTTCTGAATTCCTGGAACGGAAAGTCATGCCATTTTTCTTCCTGCTTCTCCCATTGATGCTTCAATTTTCAGCTCTTAGGAAATTTCTGCGTGTTATTGCAAATGTGAAGTATGCTTGTAATTTAATTTTAACATATCATAATGTTTTATATGTAGACTGTGTATATCTGTACTGGTGTATGCATGCTAAATGTCGATGTCTGAATGCTCTTCTTTGATTATTTGCTTTGCGCTTTTTATTTATCTATTTTGCTGCCTCATAGTGCTTCTTAAGATAATAATATAAATGTTGTGCTCCTAATGTTGCATGCAAATATGATTTTTTAAATGGAACTTAAATTATTATTATGTGTTTTTACTATATGTGCTTGTCGTTGTATGTTAAAATATGTATGTTATGTCGATTTTAAAAGCTCCAAGGAGCTTATGTTTGTCTGTTTATGATAACATCGACACTAAATAAAGCTTTTGTATTGTATTGTATTGTATAATACAGTCAATAATGTAAACTTTAATCGTGAAATTGTGGTATAAACATATGATTTTTCTTTCTTAAAATTGTCAATGTAACCTTGGATAATAATAATTAATAATTATTTTAAGCAGTGTACCCATGAGTACATAAGGGCTCAGAGAGGATATAGAAGTTAAATTAAACATAATTATATTTATTATAATGCAAGGTAATGCAAACAATTTCAATAATAATCAAATTAAAAACATTCCATTTAGGTAACAGTGAATTCATTCCAAATACACTGTCTAAAAATAAATTATTGCTCATTTGAAAATTTATATTTTTGTTACACGTATTTGATGTATTTGCACATTCAAATCAGAACATTGAGATAACAGATTTAATGATTATTTATTGTCCAGCTAGCAATATAATATTTTGTCCATATTCTGGACGTGAACATTTAGCTACAAAAATACTATCTTGTGAGTATATGTATTTTGAAGCAACAAAGGCAAAACTAAAGTTGAATTTCTTCAACAATATAAATTAACATGTTTAATAATTCGTTTAAGTTGTAGCAATTCTAAATTTTACAACATCGCCTGACACAACCAAGAACGATTAACTCAACAAAAAAATGTTATCACGAATCAACATGTTTTGCATGTAAGAACACAATAATGTTTCTCAACAACACAACCACAAGATACGGCATCAGGACATTAAAACGTGACACTTATTTGACAAAGCACTTAACCTCCGTGCAAGAAAAACACCCCCTTTACTTCTTTGCCAAAATAAAACTAGAAAAAAATCAAAGAAGCAAACGGCATATATCAAATTTCACAATAAATTCTCTCTTGATAATAATTATAGAGTTGTTCTCATTTATTAACGATCACTTGTATACTTAGAGATCAATATATTGACATCAATGATAAAGCACTACAGAAATTCCACGTAGTCATCCAAAACAACATTTTGAAAATTGGGTAACCAAAAAAGTTAAGGTTATCAATTTAAAGATTTTAATTCAATTAAAGTTGGTGGATGGCATAAACTTCCAAGAGATGAAGGTTAAGTAATTTATGTTAAAGATCTTTTAAATATGAATTTCATTGTCGTTTTGTTTTTAAACCTTAAAAATGTAGAGTGTCTGAAAAATCTGTTTACTTAACTACTTCTGAGTATATACTGTTGTAAATAACTTGGAAAGACTGTAATTTACTGTCATGTCAACCTGCTCAAAACGGCTAATCTAACCGAACAGATTCAACTTGTATAAAAAAATATATGCTTTAGAAACCTCCCAAAACTCAATAGGCTTGAAATTTAAGACTTGAGACTTAAATCAGGTTGAAATTTATTAGATTTTTAGAGATATTTTGAAACGATGGAGTCCATCTTATAAAATGTGTAAATTTCAGATATCAAAGTTAAATTAAAGTACACAATATTGTAACATTTACTAATTTACCTGATCGTCATATAACTCGACTATTGTAAAATTTTGAAAGGTAATTTAGGAATTCGTGATATTTAGATAATGTTAATGACAACATCTACAATAAGAGTCAATCTCTACAAAAAGTGTCAACATCTACAAAAAAAAAGTCAACTTGTACAAAAAGTGTAAATCTGTACAAAAAGAATTAACATCAACCTGTCAAGAAATCTCAACCTGTACAAGAATAACGTACCTTTACTTTATCAAATAAATTCACAGGAATATAGTACACACGTAAATACTAATATCGCATTTCGATAACATAATCAATACTTCCTGTTTTGTACCTTTAATACTCAATATATACTCGTGAAACAGTTTGTCAGTAACTGTTATGAAAAATTTTAATAGACGTGGCAATGTTTTGCAAAATTCTTGAAATTGGATGGTATTGGTTACACAGAGGATGAACCAATCGTTTCTCGTATTGCTTGGTATGATACTTCTTGGAGAGCTCGTGACATTGAATGCAACATCAAGTATGTCTGATTTTGATTTATATGTCTATATTGTGTTAAAGAAAAATGGATATTTAAAAAACTGTTATGAAGCTTCATAGCAGTTTTTCATCTATATTTAATCGTTATAAGTGTCCAAAGTAAAATTTTATAATTACATTTAAATACAGACTGTCCGAAACATTAGGTTGTTGAGGTAATACAATTGTTTAATAGTTTGTTTAAAAATCAAACTTTAAATATTTTATTCCTACTATATATTCTTATTACTTACTACGTGGCCAGAATTGTTTGCTTATCAAAGTCTTTCCCACTACAGTGGAAAGACCTTCTTGTATTTCTAATGATTATTATTAAGGTCTTTCTCTTGGAAAAGGGAAAGACCTTAATAATAATCATTACTGTATTTCTCATGACTATTATTTTTTGTCTCGCTCACATGTCAAAAAAGTGTCTTGACATATCGCTTCGAATCTTGGCACACTTAAACGACACTACGTGTGCTCGACCTGAGTCACCCTGCGAAACCTATCTGTTTTTTAAAGAAACGAAGTTATCTCCCAAAAAACTGTTTACCTTTTTTTTCAATTTAAATCATAAACCGTAACCGATATCAAAATTCTAAGGTGGAAATTGTCACCTGAATCTTGAAAATGATTTTTCACGCAAAAGAAATTTTTCGATCAACTTCCTGGTTACGCGTTTTTGACGCGAAGTTTGTCGAAAACGTCAAAGTTGTTTGATTTCTACAAAACTTGGTTTACAAGTAGATATGAGGGTTATAATTACTGATCCGGGATCAAATTTTTTTCGATCCACCATTTTCAAAATGGCTGCCATTCAAATTTTGTTTTCAATACAACTCAAAAACCATAAAAGTTGAAGGAGACAATATAACAGAAAAAATGTTGCTATCATTGAGATCTACATTTGATATTAGGGTAAACAACTGTGTGACAAACCGTTTTCGAGTTATATCTCTTGACACGTTACGGCTCAGAAGTTTTTGGCTTATAACTTTTAAACCGTTACAGATTATATAGTAAACATATAAGTTTTTTGTGACCGATAAGACCAAAGTCGAATGGTTATGGGCAGCCATTTTCAAAATGGCCGACACCGTAAAAGTTTTTATAACATAACACTTTAACCCTGCAAAATTGATGCGGACAATAAATGGAAAACTGAATCAGGATCACTAACTGAATTCAAATATCATATTTTACCATAATATAGTAAACATATGGTTTTTTGTGACCGTCATAACAAGCCCTTCGATTTAAGACCAAAGTCGAATTGTTATGGGCAGCCATTTTCAAAATGGCCGACACCGTAAACAGTTTTATTAAATAACACGTAAACCGTGCAATAGTAAACAGACAATACAAAGAAAAATGTTCGTGGCATTGAAATGTTAAAAAAAAATGTTGAAGGTACGAAAGCGTAAATATAGTCGTTTTTGAGTCATTGCCCTTCATTCGTATTTTGAAAATGGTTTTTTGGTCTATAACTGTTTAAACGTTACAGATGATAAATAAAACATATGGTTCATTTGAAAGAGAATTAAAAGACTTACAACTTGATCACAAGAAGTACACGATTCGATTGAGTGTCCGAAAACATATCGTAAACTGCGTTATTTGTCAGTAACTTTTAAACCGTTACAGATTATAAAGTAAACATATAAGTTTTTTGTGACCGATATGTCAAGCCCTTCGATTTAGGACCAAAGTCGAACCCATTTTCAAAATGGCCGACACGGTAAACAGTTTTTATAAAAAACACTTTAACCGTACAAAATTGATGCTGACAATACATAGGAAACTAAATCGCGATCACTAACTGAATTCAAATATCATATTTATGATCGGAAGTTACATTTTTTATATAGCAACCGACTGAAAGTCCTTAGCAACCATATATTTTCTGACTTCGGACCACTTGCTTTGTAAACCAAAACCATAGCAACTGACCGTAAAGTCATTAGCAACCATAGACCTAGATATCACACTTACAAAATGCAAGGAAAGACCTCACATTTGTTCTCTGAAACAATGCGTTTTAATTATTATTTTTTTTCTTCTTTCGCGGAGGTTTGCCAAAAAGTGTCTCCACATATCATTTCCATACTTGGTACCATTGATTCATATCCTAAGATGACATGGCTCATGCTTTTAGACCGATCTATTTTTATTAACAGAGTTATCTGCCAGAACACGAAAGTCCTTTTTAGCAGATAGACTCAGAAACCGTAACCGATTCTCAAAATCTGAAGTATACAAAATGTATGCTGCCCTATGCCGATGATTTAACATGCAATTTTTTTCTTACAATCAACTTCCTGTTTTTGACCTGAATCGCAACGCGTCAAAATTTTTTCTCGAAAACCGTAAGTCCTAAAGACTTGGGACCACCGCCATTGATCCTAAGTGACATGTATTACATTTACGAATGTAAAGGTCAAAGGTCACCATAGGTTTTGTTATCAATTTATCACCTAAACCATACAAGATAGAAGCAGAAAATAAATGGGAAAAATACTACTCTTATCGAGACCTTCATTTGGTATATTGGCCTAAAGCTGTGCGATGAACCGTTCCAGTCCTTGATGCGTTTCGGATACTCGTTTTTTTGGTTAAAACTTGACAACAGTTAGAGATAATATAGTAAACATATAGGTTTAACATGATCAGTAGGAAAAGAGGTTCAATTTGAGCCAAAAGTCAAAGGTCATAGGTCAAGGTCATACCATAGCAACAAGGTGACCGTTATAAAAAAGTCCGTAGCAACCATATATTTTCAGAATCAAAATGATGTACTTCGCTTCACTCTGTCATTTTATGGCCGGAAGTGGTCTTTTGTCCCTAGCAACAGAATGAAAGTCCTTAACAACCATGTATTTTTTTGCTCGGGACCACTTTCTTTACTCAAATAACTTATCTTATTTTTATGACTGGATGTAACATTTTGTGCTATAGCAAGACAAAAATCCCATAGCATCACCTAAATTTTCTTACTTTAGAGGAATAGCGTTAAAGACTCTCATTTGTTCACAGAACAAATGGCGGTATAATATTATTATTAGTTTTCTTCCAATCATAAATAAAATTTCGTGCTGCCAAAAAGTTTCTTATTTAATCGAGCCGAAAATTTGCCTGTTTGATGAATAAACCGTGGGCGTTCTCCCGATCACCCCGTTAACAAGCACTGTCAAAAATGAGGGCGTGGCAGGGACACCCCATAAAAACGTTGTCAGCACATCTCCTAAGGCACACAAAATGGTACAATAAAATGGACGCTGATTCCATCTGGGATCGATGTCCTCGAAGTGTCGATAAGTAAGAAATCGTTGTGCGCGACCAGTAAAAAGTTACAAGACGTGCAAGTCCAACACCCCTTTTTATGATTTCCGGAAAAAACTAGCATCCCAGCTGTTTTACAACCTCGCCATGCGCTTTAGAATGTCGATTTCAGTCGAAAAATGCCTTTCCGTAAAGTTTACGAGTCGCTAAATCCTTGAAATCCCACATTGTACACGTGACCACCATGCCCTCTCACCAACGTAAATTTCGTCTGTCGTGATGTCCGTTTCAGCCATCGTCAGTGAATGACAGTGTAAATCGTGTCTCAACAAATTGTTCTAACTGTCCGAACTGCATTTTACCTGAAACAATAACAAATTGATACTATTTCCGACGTCACTGTTTTTGTGTATTCTGTCGTCTGCTACGGGCCTAGTGTCCTTATTTTACAGTGTGAAATTCCTCTGAAATAACGTGAAAACTTCTTCCAATAGTCGTCGGCATGCTCCGTCGATAATAATCCGTGTCGTAAACAATCACTGAGTTAAAGATCGTGCATCATGTCATATGTACGTCGGTACAGGACCATGGTAACTCCCTGAAATGAAAAAATAAAACTCCGTGATAGTATATAGCAATATCATGTGACTCCAGCTAGCCCATTTCTTTGTCTTATACCATAAATCTCTTTTTCGTCTCCTACAAGTAAAGAAAACAAACAAACAAACAAATAAGCAAAAAAAACTGGTTCCCGGTTTTTGTATATAATCATACTTGCATATAAAACTATAAACCCAAAAAGGCTCTCCACATGTAATATTATTTTTAACATGCTGGCCCTGGGTGGAGGGCCGGGCCCTTTAAAATTTGTTCAAAATTTTTTTTAATTAGAACGTTCTAGAAATAATAGAATAGAACCGGGGGGGGGGGTGAATACGGTTATATTACGATGTAAAATAATAGATTTTCACCCTCTGGGGCCTGTTTTTAACGTTTAACGCCTTTTTACTATAGAAACGAAAACGAGGGAAATACCTTCCCGTGCATTAGTTGTCTTATTAATTTGATGTTATGATTTTTACTATAATGGTAAACGCATGTCTACAACATTTCCAGTATTTAATAAACATGTAGTAATCTATAAAAAATTACAAATACGCTTAAAATTTCAACAAATAAGGGACAAAATTATATTTAGTTTACATTTTATACAATTACCAGAAATAAACAATTGAATGCGAGAAAAGACTGCCAGAAAGATTTATCATAGGATAAAAGAGCAAAAATACCATAGTGGCAATTAAATCTCGCAGTCAAAAGAATTAACACAAAACCATAAACGCAGAACAACACAAATTAAAACAACTTACATAAATGTGTCCTCGAAGTTAATTGAATATTTCGACCAAGTAAATTGTGGTATTCCGCACAAGCACTACAGTTAAGTGTCTTTGAAGACATGCAAAAGCCATATATACCAGAGCGGACGGAATTTTTATGCACAAGAAGGGAAAATTGACGATTGGAAAGTCATCACGATGGTCGCAGAGTTTAGTGTCAATTTCGAGATGAAACTCCTTACATGAAGCGGACCTTTTAGTGACTATCGTGTCCTTAATCTCAAGCTCCTTTAAATTAAGTAAGTCACAAATTCGAGGAGTGAAAAAGTACATCATTAATTTAGTGGAATTAAAAGACTAGACTAGCTTGTGGTCTTTATTATCTGAAAGTGATTGCAAAGTCTGCATCATAATGAATGGAGGAACATTAGGTGCTTATTGGAACATCAACTGTCTATTGATAAACACATCCACAATATTAATAGAATATGTCATCAATTAGAATATAAAGCATTTCATATTTTGTTTTAGACAATCAAATATTTGTGTCTATGTTTTTCAAATTATTAGTAAAGCACTTTCAATTCGTTCTTCAACTCTTTACTTTAATTTAATACATGTAAGAGGACAAGTGGTGCACAATGTGGAAAAATTCAAATGTTTTTAAACTATTACAATATGAAAGAGCTCTAGATTGAAGCAACTCTGTCAGTGTATTAGATTTTGTAATCCACATTTGATGTAACCTTTTCCAGAAATCAAAATATTTTTCAAGGTCGCAGTTAAAATTGGCGTTAACAGGAATGAACCGGGTTTTTTGTACATTTAGCAGTTCACGTTGTTGTTTGTATACGATTTTATGTAATTTAGGAATCTGCTGCCAAAAAGAAATATCATTGTTTTCCTGTCTTACAGAGAGCCGAACAAATAATATGGCAGATTTGTGATTGTCTAATTTTATCCTTACTGTAGTTACGTAGTATTGATGTTTCATGTAGTACGATCAACACATATTTCTTCAGTCAAATTACCAATGTAGTGTTTTGCACACAAATATGGTGTTATGTTGAGCCTTATCTGCAACGACATCAATATATTTGACAGGCAGGTGGACAGCACTTTGGCATCATTACGGTTTTTTATATTTATGTTGCTTTATTTTATATTGATCGATTGGTGTCCGTAACGCGCTGCGAACAGAATTTCCGGTATATTAAATACGAAACAAAAACCGAAAAGTAAAAACTTGTTTAACATTTGTGGCGGTATGATGAACAGGCTTTATGTATTATAACCTGATAAGCCTCAATCAGATGGTTTCCGTATCTATGAACGGGGTAAGGCCACTCAGTAGATAAGCCATGCGAACATTTTCTAGATAAAACATTACAACTTTGCATATGCAATTAAGAAGCTAATATATTGTTAAACGCTCTACGATTCAATATAAAAAATAAACTACCATTTAATATAACTACTTTTAACTGTCCTTTTATCTACAACTAGAGAACAATGTTTTGAACAATATAAATTGAGCGACACGAATATAAACAATGTGAGAGATTTGTTTGTTTGTTTGTTTGGATAATGTTTAACGCCACTTTCAGCAATTTGTCAGCTATATTATGGCGTTCAGTTTTTATTGGAGGAGGAAGTCGGAGTACCCGGAGAGAACTCTTGATCTTCTGTAGGAAAACCTTGTCAATCACTGCTCGCAGTGAGACTTGATCCCACAAACTCAGTGTTGACAGACCACGTGATCAATAGTAGACGAACTACTTTCTTTTCTCCATATCTACCGAATATGCACTTCAATAGCTTCAGTGCAAAAATTCACATTATGTTGACGAAAACCTCGTTTTGACCAGAATAAAATAACTCGACCTTTACTAATCATTTTTTGCTCTTTATGGTCTCTGGAGTCAATGGATAAACAAGCACTAAATTACAATAAAAAGTTAATATTTAATTCTGGCATTTCTACTTTTTTCGTAAATAATAGACTGTACATTTATACAGAAAACTATTAATTCATATATTTTTCTATATTAAAAGCAGTTTTTTTCAATGTTGTTTACAATTTTTTAACTCACAAAAATGCCCAGCGCGACTTTGGAGTGCGGATTTTATGCCATATCGAGGTACTGTCAGTTTAAAAATAAGGTTAATTTGGCATCGGACCACATTGGATAAAGTATTTCAAGTTAACCCTATGTATTTATTTTGTGAAAGGTGCAACAAAAACCATCATTCGCCGTCTCTTAAAAGCGCCATATTTCTCTATTTTAGTGGCCGTCAACATTTTAGACAATTTTTCGTAATAGTTGAGCGTTTAAATATTTGTTTTCGTGTAATCTTTGCTAAAAGTTAAGCAACAATCAATGAGTCAAGCAACCTATCGGGTGGGCCTTAATATTTTTAACTATATTAATTTATAAAAAAATACTCGTACAGTAAACATTATTTTAGCTCTATTCTAGACGAAACGTGTTAACAAAGGAAACAAACCTGGAAAAGTGGGGTGCACCACTGGGATTGCTACCGTAGACATACGGAAAATTCGGTTCTCAGGAAAAATGTTAAATGCTTCTTGCGTAAAGGTATTTTATGTCTCCCAAAAAAAGTTTTGAGAGACGTTTCTGTCCGGTTTCTTATTATGTCGCCCCAGACTTTGTCGGGGCGACATATTGTTATTCTACTGTTTCTTTTTCACTATTATTAAGTCGCCGACCACGAAGTGTCGGGCGACTTATTGTTTTTACTCCGTTTCTTATTATTATTATTATTATTATGTTTTCCTTTTTCCCCTCGCAATGTTGTCCGCTCGTTTTCTCGCTCATCTTTTAACCGATCGAAATGAAACTTTTGGAACATGTTAAGGGTGACCTGAAGTTGTGCAATCCACTTTGAAATTTTCAAAATGGCCGCCATTTTCAAAATGGCCGCCGTTGAAAAAAAATGACGGCCGTTGTCAGATCTCAGTAATTGCCAAAGCAATTTCAATGAAAATTGGTATACTGGTACAGCTAACTATCCCGAGCATTTTTGCAAAAAAAAATTTGACGCGGCCGACATTTCAAAATGGCCGCCATCCGAACACCACCCCCGTAAAAATGCAAAAATTTAAACATCATCCGATTTCGACGAAATTTGGTACACAGGTAGATTATGGTACCCTGAGTGTGCCACTACTTTTAAAATTTTTGTCCGACTTCCGGTTTCAAAATGGCGGCCGTTTTAAAGTTTTACAAAATGGCGGCCGTTGTCAGATCTCAGTTATGGCCAGAGCAATTTCAATGAAAATTGGTATACTGATACAGCTAACTATCCTGAGCATTTTTGCAAAAAAAATTTTTTGTCCGGCTTCCGGTTTCAAAATGGCGGCCGTTTTAAAGTTTGCTCGTTTTCTCGCTCATCTTTTAACCGATCGAAATGAAACTTGGCCAACTGAAAGCTCATGTTATGAAGTTGTGCTCTTGACTTTTAGTTCCCTCTACTCGGTCAAAAGTGCGGAACGGGAGGCGACTTCAACGTTTCGGGAAACGTAAATTTTAATTATTATTATTATTATTATTATTATTATTCTTCCTCACTTTTTGTCCGGCTGATAACTCAGAGATGGCTGATTGGATTAGAACATCACATGGCATAAAGTAGAACCACTATCTGAAGTTGTGCAATCAACTTTAAAAATGGTGATATGTGGAACCATCTCCATGGAAACCAGAAAGTTATGCATGAGTGATTTTGGGCATTTTCCTTAATTTTTCGGAAACCTAGAAGCACAGAGGGACCAAACTTGGTATGATGGAAGACCATAATGAGATACAGGTTTGAGATGATTTTGGGGCGGAACGGAAAAACAAGATGGCCGCCATGGCTAAAAATAGATTTAACATGGGGCCTATGGGAAAATGATTTTTCTACAATAGCTTCACCATGGTTTGAGATATTCCAAAGTTTTTTTATAGGAAGTTGGACCTCATCAACCTTAAGAAGACAGGAAAGTTTGAAAAAAAAATTTCACACCGTGTGGCCGCAGCCACAACCGTTACGTTTGCATAGAAGCCTATGGGGAAATGGAGGTTTTTTGTCACCTCCATTTCTCTGCTATGCATTGATGGATTCCAATCAAACTTTACACAAAGCACCATCATCATTACATCTTGGAATTCACATATCAAAAAATTCCAAAATGGCCACCTTTTCCAAGATGGCCGCCACGTTACATTTGCATAGAAGCCTATGGGGAAATGGAGGTTTTTTGTCGCCTCCATTTCTCTGCTATGCATTGATGGATTCCAATCAAACTTTACACAAAGCACCGCCACCATTACATCTTGGAATTCATATTACGAAAAATTTCAAAATGGTGGCCATTTTTAAGATGGCTACCGAGTTACGTTAAAAAATACAACATTGTCGGAATTCAATGAAAATCAACTTCTAGAGATAATTTGATGTGGGGAACAACATGGAATCATCGATTTTGGAATTCACATGACGAAAAATTGCATCAAAAGTCCAACATTGTCTGATTTTAAAGAAAACTATTTTCCTGTGGTATTTTGACATGAAATCATAAAAAAATGTCAGGGCGACATCTGCTATTGCTCGCAATGGCAATTCTAGTTCTTCTTCTTCTTTTTCTTTTTTTTGTTTTCCTTTCTTTTTTACGCTCAATCTTGTCCGCACAGTTTCTCTGAGATCCAATGGCCAACCAATATGAAACTTTGGGAACATGTTAGGGGTGACCTGAAGTTTTCCAATCCAATTTTGGAATTTTCAAAATGGCTGTCGTTTCCATGGAAAGAAGGTGGTCATTATATAGGACATTGCAGTATCTTGGTAAAAATGTTTAGTGGGGTCAACATGCTTAAGATTATAGTGTCAATGGGCGTTTGTTTAGGAGAGATTTGTATTGGTATCCCAACACAGTTATAATTAGTAGATAATAAAATGAATTACGAAATCTGCACTGATAAAGCTTTACAGAAGAAAACCCAGACAACTCCAAAATACAAATAAAAAATGAGAAAATAGTTCAGCGTTGTTACCTGACAATCTGTGTTGTGTTGCAATTTGATGCACAAAATAGTTGGCGGGGGAAGAGGATTTTAAACATTTTTTAGAAACTACATATTTTCTTTTGAGAAACAATTTCGTTTTTTGAAGACTATCAAGGCTGTTTACCCTTAAAGAAGTTAAAGATTTGTAAGGTTGATTTGACAAGTGGTACTCTGAAAAGTTTGTTAGAGTAAATAAAAAAAATGGACGAATGATTTTACGACAAAGTAAAATGACAATTTTGAGATTAATAGAAATGTAAGTTGTACTTAATACAAATAAAATAGATTTAAGTACTTATCTATCTGCTCAGTCTAGGATAGTAGTTTCTGTAATCGATTATTGTAAACAACATTTTGCTTTTTACAGGCTGCATTCGTTTCGGCAATGGCATTAACTGCAAACAGGATGCTATAATCCGTTATCTGAAAGACGAATCAGTTTGTGATGGACGCAAAGATTGCACAGACGGACTAGATGAATCGCCCGATTGCTGTGGTTAGTAAACATTAGCTTATATGCAGTCACTACCAACCTTCTCTACTGTCAACATGTTGGGTTTAGGCAGAAGAATTACAAAAATTAAAACGATAAAATGCAAGAAAGTGAGAACGTTTAGTATTTATTTAGTTCATTGTTAATTTTGTTAGACTTTAAATTATATTATCATTTAAGTATTGAATGTAAGATTCAGTGCTATTAAGTTTTATTTGTTGAAATATCGAAATTACTTTGGTATCAATTTAATAGCAGTATTACTTTGGTATCAATTTTATAGCAGTATGCCGGTAAATGATATAACTGCAAAAGAGGCATTTCTAAAAGTCACTGTTGGTTCATTAAATTTTCCATTTTAAAGGGGTTAGTTATGAATGAAAAACTTTGTGCAAAGACTTTACATTATTTAACAATTTAAAGTGTTGGAGAGTCATTCGGACTGATTATGCTAGTTGGAATCTATACACCTCACCATAAGTTAAGCGAAACCTACACATTTCTTTTATAATTTCACAAATCCTAATGAATATTAACTTTGTGTTATTTATGTACTAAAACCATCATGCGAACACCGGAAAGTTTCTTTAATTACAACCTCAGGTAAATCTTGAAATAGCAGTTTTTCATATGGTAGTCGAGCACGCCTAAAAGCCGTGTTTTCATTAACAATTTAGTTTTCATCTCCTGGTCTTTTTCGACTTCATCTTTACATTTTTACAATGCCTAGACAGAAATTAAGTGACGCTGAGAAGTGGAAAATCGTTGAAATGCGTAAAAGGGAACAGCGCTTGCGTCAAATATCACCACACTTTGGCATTCACTTTAGTATTGTATCCCGGCTACTGAAACGTCATCGAGATGATGAAACTATCCAGGAACGTCCTAGGTCAGGTCGACTATCAAAAACATCTGAACGGGAGAATAGAGCACTCGTTGCCACTACAAAACATCTTCGCGACGATTGGAATATTGCAACCAAAGTCGCCGTTCGAACAATAAACAGGCGCCTAAACAATGCAAGGTTCAGGGCTCGTCGTCCCTTCACACGTCCACTGTTGACACAGGGACATCGCCAAGCACGTTTCGATTGGGCACTGCCATTGGAATATTCGAAGCTGGTGACGAGTACACTGGACCGACGTAAGTAGATTCCTTCTTTGTCATATTGATGCGCGGGTATGTTAAGGCGTATTTAAGAAATATGTAAGAAATACGAGCATTAAATTCATCAATCTTTCGTGGCAGAAAACAGTAAAACAACAAATATATTCTCAATTTTTACTATAACATGTTAAAGGGGGATACTTCTAATAGCATTATCTTTACTTTCACTTTCAACGAATTGCCCTTTGATTGATTGATTGATTGATTAATGGTGTTTAACGCCCGAGCAGCAATATTTCAGCTATATTCAGGCGATGAACATGAAATGGATGATAAAGTGAACATGAAATGATGATGAATGAAAATGGGATGGGACACAAGGAAAAATAGGGGTAACGGATTTTAGATTGCCACTGGCAAATGGGAGGATGGATAGGGTCGGGCAATTTAGCCTCCTGTAGCGGGATCGAAATCCTTACTCATAGCGAATACTACAGCAGCGTTCTTTAACGTGCGTGGAACGTGGCATTTTTCCCAACACGGTGCACTAATATGGTTTGCGGTCAGGTTTTCCGTACAACCCCAGCTTGCCAGGGGCACCCCATTCAACCACCTGGGGCACACATCCCAGTCGGTCTTTAGGCAAACCGACCTGACACGCCGGTCAGGGTACTGGGCGCTATTTAGTCGCCTTTTACGACAAGCTAGCGCGACTGCGGTCTATTCTTTTAGCCACCCGGATCCCGCACGGGGCAATGGCCCTTTGATGATCACATGACCATTTTTATTTATAACTACAAATTTTATATTTCGCGTTGGCCCTATCTTTTAATGTCATTTTTGTAACATGACATTTTACCAATACATTCATAATTGTATCTTATTGTATGCATTAACAGGCGATAGTCATGCAGGTTGCTGGAAAATAATTAAATCCATGAAAAACTATTGACGATGCAACAAATGCATGCATTTCTGACATTCTTGAGCAAATAGCACTGTATAGATGATACATGCAAGGATTTATCGCCCTTTAAAAAACGATTCTTGCTGATTTTCCAAAAAGAATGATACATAACAAGTGTTAATTAGTACGATAAAAAAGGCAGGGCTGACAAAAGTAAGTTGACGTCTACAATGAGCAAAATGAAGGTCATTGCTTACAAACGTTTGCATGATTAAGTACCAGGAGAGACGACTATGAACATGTTTGGACAGCACGAACATACAAGTCAAACGTTTCCATCTTCAAATGTAACGTGTCTTACTTTGATTCTATTTTTTATATATAAAGTAAATTAAACCGCTTTATAAGGTGTTCACAATACAATCATTGAAATGAACACATTGCAATGCATAATGACCTATAAAAGGGGGGGGGGGGGGTAAAGCACTTTCGTTTGTTCCCTGTGACCTTTGTCAAATTCACACAGCAAAACAGGTCTAAATGGGAGATATTGCAAATTATCGTGGCAAAATAGAATATGGACAAAAAATGTGACTTTATTTGCACGAATACTAAAAGTATCAGAAAGGCTACCAAGCCTAAAAATAAAAAGAAAGATATTGAAGATCTCAATTAAGAACGAGGTAATACTATACTGTAACAGTAGACCATGAAATGTTGCCTCAGCTGGGGATGGAAGATTCAATCAATGATGGAGACCATAGCAATACTTCATGCTCCACCGATATACAATGAACCCTCATTACAACGACATTCGATTTAACGGAATATTCGACATCCGACAGGATTTCAGTGGGAACAAACGTAATATATGTACATGTACTTCATGTAATATATTTTTAGATGTATATAAAACATACAGGAATAGATATATTTTTATTTAGGAAAATATGTATATCCATTGAACAGTTCGCGCGTCCCGTGCACCCTTGGTTTTTATTGGCTTCCACTTAATCAAGTTTTTGGTGTTTTTTGTTTTACAAGTTTGTCTGAATGGAGATTTGTAATCATCCCTTAATTTTAGCGCTCATTTTAAAGGGACCTCAGGAGCCGAGTGGTTAAGGTAGTTCGTCTACTATTAATCACGTGGTCTGTCAACACTGAGGTTGCGGGTTCGAGTCTCACTGTGGGCAGGGTGTACTCGACTCCAATCTTAATTGACAAGGATTGCCAGTTTTCCTACAGAAGGTTGGGGGTTCTCTCCGGCTTCCTCCCCCAATAAAAACTGAACGCCATGACATAGCTGAAAAATTGCTAAAAGTGGCCTTAAACATCATACAAACAAAAACATTTTTGGTTAGTTTCCATGCGATTTTTCTGTATAGATGTTCATTTCTTTTTGTGTTGATTAAAATTGAGTATGTTGTTAATCTGCACCAAAAAAAAAAAAGATTGTAACCAATATTTTGTTTCTGATCCTTCTAACAAATATTTTCCTAATAGGAAAGTTAAAGTTCTGTAACAAAATAGCCCACGCCCTCGTCTTCCTTGTAAGTTAGTGGTAGGCTGTATTGTGCTCCTTGCTGAATTTCAATAGCAGTTACTCATTTGGACACTTTATCCTAATTTGAAGATTGAGCTTCTAGTATTTGACATACTGGTTTATAAACTCAGATGGGTACTAAACAGCAGAGTAGTTATGTAAGCTAGTTGTCTAATACATTGATCATGTGCCTTTCAATTACTAAGGTTATAGTTTTAATGCAGGCATGGTGTGCTCAACTCGCAACTTGAATTAACAAGTATTGCCAGTTTCCTTGCTGTAAGGTTGGGGTTTTCATCAGGTACTCTTAAAATAAAAACTGGCAGCATGTTATAGCTGGAAAATTGCTGAAAGTGTGGTGTTATACACTAAATTTAAACAAAACTCAGATGACGGAGGTCCTTGCAGGACTGAATATGTTCTATAGTTCAACTGGGACCATACTGGGAGGGTTCCCAGTGCTCGACCCACAGAGCAGCCCAGCGCGTCCCCGTGTGGCGGATAGGGGAGACCCTTTCGTAGGGGGTTGTCAGATCATACTACGGAAAGCCTGACCGCGGACCACAGTGGGTAACGTGTTTGGAGAGTGCCACGCTCCTCACACGATAAAGATCCCTTTTGTAGATTTTGAAAAAGAGTAGGCTCATTGTAGCCACTACAAAAGGTTAAATTGTCTGCCCTTACCCAAAACTCATACTGTCCAATGGCAGTCAAAATTGCATTCCCTGTGACCCATCCCACCCCATTTTCCGTTGATTTATTGTTTGTTAACTTGTTCCCGTCCTGAATATAGCTGAAATACTGCTCGCTGGACGTAAAGCAGACATCCAATCAATCAATCAATTTATTGTTCAAAACTGTTGTTTACCTAGTAGTATTAATATAGGTTTCTAACTGCTATTAAGGTTGCGCTAATCAGTGTAAGCTTAATTATGCACAATATCCAGGAAGAGAATAAGCTACTTCAAGTACAAAAATGTGCGAATGGTTCTTTTCTCAAATATACACATATACAATTCAGCAGTGATTATTAACATTAGTGAATAAATTTACAGCTGATTTTCACCACATTAGTTAAATGTTTTTAAACATAGTTTACAGCTGTCATCTCTGTTCAAGCCTGTGTATTCAACCAAAGGTTTGAAACATCGTCCCTGAAAAATAACCAGAACAATAATAAGTGATAAATACTTTTAATTAATATAAATCTTAAAACAATATATATTATAAGTTATATACGTTCATATCCGTAGATATGGAGATTTTAACACCTGAAGTGCCCCAAGTACGCCCTGAGGCGAAGCCGAAGGGTGTACAGGGGTGCTGAAGGTGTTCAAATCTCCATATCTACGGATATGAACGTGTATAACGAATTTTTTTCCCGGTACTATTTTGAAATAATGCATTTTTAGGTACTTTGTCAACGCAGTGGCGGACGTTAAAGTGACGTTTTCATCATTATCAAAGGAAGTTTGATTGAAATTTGATAAAAATGAGACTTTTTTATAAGGTGTAGGGTACTACCTTTGGTAGAACCCTACAGTTCCCGAAAAAGAACATTTTTGTTGGATTCAAACAGATGTTTAAGAAATAAATTTGTCGTTGTTTGTAAAACTGCATATCTTTTGTTTCTTTTTCTGTTAAAAATAAAAAAAACATTTGGACCTTTTGCTAAAGATTTGATCATCCTATATATGACACAAACCGATTACCATTTATAATATAAACGCATCCTAAGTACTTTTGTGCAACTAACGCTTAGCACCACCCGGGTATATGACTTAGCAACGAGCCGGGTATATTGGTTTTGTAAAGACGTTTAACTGACCAATCAAATTCCAGGAATAATGCCGATACGGGGATAAATATATATATTACAGAGAAGTTTTAATGTGAAATTGAATAGCATTTTTAACTATATAAATTTTTTACCAGATTTTAACCTGAACAATATGGAGGTGCTATGGGTAGAGCAGTAATTGCTGTACCTGTCCACTCTGAAATCCCTGCACACAGCTAGTCTTTTTATTGGGAGGGAAGAAATTAAAGCACTTTAAAGTTTGCTGTACAAATGTAAATGCCCCATGCACGAGTCATGCAAACAGACAATAAATGCCATTTTTGTGAATCGCCACACCATTATTAAGATAAACTAGAGCAATAAAAACTGTGAGCAATGCTTACCATTGATACCCCCCGCTTCATGATTTTTTTCAAAAAAGCACGTGTTCTTACTTATGAACTTGAAACTTAATTAAGTGTAGAAAGAGTTGCAGATAAAACATGGGAACCCCCATCCCTCCCCCACCTCAAAGAATAGCAATATCCATTTTTTTCTGTGGGAAAACCCAAATATCATTCCGATCAAAATGTTAAATATCAGGTGCACAATGGCGCTATGTGAGACGGATTCTGTTTAAGTTTCATCAAATTCCATTCAGTGGTGTAGGAGGAGTTGCACATAAGAGATAGGTATCCCCTGATGTCAATGACAATGTCCATGTTATTCTATGGGAAACCCCAAATATCATTCCGATCAAAATGTTAAATATCTCCAGCACAATGGCACTATGTTAACAAGGATTCTGCGTAAGTTTCATCAAATTCCATTCAGTGGTGTAGGGGAAGTTGCCAAAGAGATGGGTATCCCGGTAGGTCAATGACATAGTCCATGTTTTTCTATGAGAAACCCCAAATATGATTCCGATCAAAATGCAAAACATTTCCTGCACAATGGCACTATGTGACACGGATTCTATATAAGTTTCATCAAATTCCATTCAGTGGTGTAGGAGGAGTTGCACATAAGAGATGGGTATCCTCTTAGGTCAATGACAAAGTCCATTTTTTTATGGGAAACCCCAAATATTATTCCGATCAAAATGCTAAATATCTCCTGCACAATGGCACTATGTGACAAGGGTTCTGTGTAAGTTTCATCAAATTTCATTCAGTGGTGTAGGAGGAGTTGCAAATAAGAGAAAGTGTAACGGACGGACGGACGGACGGAAGGACACCATGATCACCAGATACCCCCCGCTTTTCAAGCGGAGGGTATAATAAGAAACAGAAATATGTGAATAAAGCAAGTATGATTAAACTAGTAAAGTATAGGCAGAATGGGTTTAAAACAAACTTCTGTCAACTGAATGGAAACCTGGGACAAGTTCAATACACAGTATGTCTTGGGAATCCTCAATTAAACATATAATATGTATATTTACTTGTTTTTTTTTAAATTTACAATAAAATGCAATTCTTCAATACCAAGAATAAGATAGTGGAAAAGTAAGCTTAATATGAAAGAATTACTTTGACCTTTAAAACATAATTTTTCCTAACCTCTATTAATTTGCCTTTTTACTTTTATGCATTTGGACAAAGCAGGAGGAAAAATTACTTTATTTACTATATTATTTAGTAACTACAACTGGTTCTCCATATTTTATTCCTGTAATACAGCTTAAGCCTTTACTTGAACTTAAAGTATGTTGTGGTGGTAGTGAACATAGTAGACCTGCAAAAAATTAAAAAATAACATGTGTACGCGTATGGCTTTAATACATAAATATAAAGTTTTATTGTTTTAAGAATCAAACTGCATCAAACTTTCATATTGAAAAATATATATTATTTTTTTTTGCACACGCCTAAGAGACTAGAGAGATGCACGTCTTTATAAGAATGTACAGCTTTTTGTGAAGGAATGCAATATAAAGTATATTGTTGAAAAATTGTATGTGGTCCTGAATTCACAGAAATTATCACATGGTATGAAAATATTGATTTAAATAGCACAATCCAGAAGCATTTGTCTTTTTGTAAAGTTATAATAGAAAAAAAACCATAGTGTCATAAAGGTTTCTAGTTCACAAGTGTCAGTGGTGTCAATTAAGTTTAGGGTACCAGCAAGTACTAGTATATTCTGAAAAAATGTTAGACCTAAATGTAAACATAACGTTAGTTAACAACATTTTTTGTACCATTGGTTATTTATTACATTATTATAACACGAAACTGCTCGTTTATTGTAACACTGAGAAACATAACTTTAAAAAGGGTCCACATTGGGGCACATCATGTACATTGACGACTTAACTTTTTAAAACACCTATTCAAAATTACCTTTACAATGTACATCCTAGCCATAAGCAGACTATTTTAACAAACTAAAGATCAATAGGAAATTTTAGTATTTAAGTATCAATATATTAACTGAACCCAACATCGTTCAAATTATTTGAAAATATTATGTAACACTTAAATGAAAACAAAATTGGTTTGGTTATTTTGTTAACCTAATTTTCTTGTAATTTGGTGTTTTCCAGTTGTGGGGAAACATGTGGTGCAAATTTGGAAAGGGGGGGGGGGGGTGGTAAATTATCCCTAAGCCAGGTTAGTCTTTGGAATTATGATGCTGATCAGTTATAATTTCAATATTAATATTTATGAATATGAAACATGTAACTATAAGGGTTTGTAAATTGGGGGGGGGGGTACATTATAATGTCACTAGCATTGTCTGAGTTGAGTACAATAAAGTAAAGTAGTTTTTTTCCATTTGCATTTAAAAGACACATTATACAGGTACATATATTTATATACACAATTATAAAAAACGAATACATGACTTGTCGACAACGACATCGTCCATGGCCGCAAGTCTAAATTAACCTATCGCCACATTTAAATCTGACCAACCCCTAAGTATCAAATTAAAGCATGACAGTAAAACTTACCACTATACATCATCTGCTTCCCTGTCGTATTTTATGGTAGCATGTGCTGTTTTTTAATCGTGTATCGTTCTAAAGATTCTCCGCGATTGAGATTTTCCAAATATGGGCAATCAAGAACGGATCGAGAATAATCAGTATCATTAATAATACTCCTAATATTACTACAAATTAAATGTGTTTAACGCTTTCTGTCACTGTTAGACATCGTACTACACAGAAACTTATTCGATTTAATGTTGCATATACGCGTAGTAAACCAAAATTATTATCGACGCAGCTAAACGCTGCCATGGAAGCGACTCCATTGACGTTGCTTCAGTAAAGGGAAAGAACTGGTTTCAAAAAATCAACCGAAAGTGCCTTAACATACCCGCGTATGAACATGTGGTTGATGGGACAATGACAGGGCAGAATTATCGAAATAACGTCATCAACGCTATTATTGTGACTCATTTTGACAATCATGCACTTGGTTACAGACCCAACTTTATGGATGACAACGCAAGACCTCACCGAGCTGCAATCGTACGTGATGTTATCGAAAGAGAAACTATTGAGCATCTTCCATGCCCATCCATGTCACCCGATATGAATCAAATTTAACATTTGTGGGATATCAATGGGCGTAAAATCAAAAACAGAGCACCTGCTCGTCGAAATGTCCAAGAACTACGTGTTCATTCAAAATGAAAGGCAGAATTTACCACATGCTACACTTCGTCGCTTAGTCAACAGAGTGAATGAACTGTAAAGGAAGCGTGGTGGTTACACGACTAACTGATTTGTTTTGCGTTTGACACATCAATACCTTTCGGCAAAAACACTGGGCATTTGACTGGTGTGATCTAATGCAGGAGCATGGAATCGTAACGGTAACAAATGCTGTAAAAACAAGGAAATCCATCAAACATGCGAAAATGGGTACTTACAATTTTTTATTTCTTTAGTAAAGGAAAAAACACCGATTTTAACGTAAGGGTGTCTAAGCAGAGAGCTAGTTTGATGAAATAAACAGTTGGATAAAAACATTTATCAGTCTTATTTTGATTCTGCACCAGAAATGGTTTAAATAAAACAAACATGGAGAATCTCCCTTATAAAACCCTTTATTGACTCATTTTAGTCCAATATTATATTTACTTTATTTCACAACAAATTGACAAAAGGGCCTAGAGCTCTTTATGAAACATCTACTCAAGAACAGTTGTGCAAAAAGCTTAAAAAATATAAAGAAGAAATTTGGTTTGAAAATATATATTGAAATTTTGATTGAAATTAGATCTTAATGATCATATATAATCAAATCGTTATGAAAAGAAACATAATGCAGCATTTCATTGCTTGTTTATACGGGTGCTAAAACGAACCACCATTTAGAAAAGGTGTCCAGGTACTAAAACGAACCACCATTTAGAAAAGGTTTCCAGCTGAATGATGGATCTAAGTTCATTAGACGTCAAGAAATGTTCTTAGCTACATGTCATAACGTGAAAAGAAATGGAAAGGGAAATGCAATTCATACTCCTGTCAAAAAAGCAAATTACATGTCCAAAAACTCCAGTCATAATATTCTTGGAGAAACAAATAGCACAACGTTTATGCATAACGATTGTATAGACATAATGTTTGGCTGTTGTAGGCGCGGTATTTTACAAACAGATGGAAGTAGAATAACAATTTTTAATGAAAAAAGGATTTAAAGTAAATAAGAAAAATTGCAAAGGAAACTGACTGAGCAACAAGAGCTGAAAGTCAAGGGACAATTACAAATACGGATAACGACAAACATATACAAAGAAAAAAACCCCAAAACACAAAAACGTGAGTAACACGAAACCAATAAATACCATGGGTGCACTCAGGACAAGTAAGCAGTGCCTGCCTCAAATTAGACACCCGACAAGATACTTATCGTCCTGTCTGGAGAAAGTCAAATCCAGGTATATGTTTCACATACAAAACTAAGAAGATGTTAATGGAGGGAGAATTGAAAATGTCCTTCAATTGAAAATTATCCAGTTAAATTGTTCCAGCTATACATTGAGCACATTACCCACAATGTGACGCATTATTTCAATGACCTGAGAATGACTTCAACACACCGGACCGAGTTTGGTTCCATCATAATCCTCTATTTAAAAAATTGTTCATATTTCGAAAACATAACAAATCAATCCCTAAGCAGGCTTTGAATGCAGAGATTTAAAATCTGTTTCGAAACACAAAACAATTTAAAGTTCTGAAAGCTATTGTAGAGATACAAGTTTGGTGAAGAGGAAAAAACTGCTACTTTATCAAAAATCTTTTATACCTTTAGTGAGGGTTCTGATGGGGTAAAGAGATAGGAAGATGCCTTGGTTTATGCAACACAAAAGCTAGTAGAATGTAACAATGATATCAACTTTTTAATAGATGACATACTGCTGTCTGATCTAAACGTAGATAAAGTTTTGAGAGAAAGAAATGTTCAGCCCCAGTAATAAGTTAATGTAAAAAATGAGGCAATGTTTATATGTTGTTAGTTGGTTGTTTTGTTTCAGTAAAAATTAAAAAAAAATACTCCTTGGATATTCTCTTCCGTTTTCTTTTCTGTTTCAGTAGATTTGCTAGTAAAAATTCAACACATTAAACAGTAAAAATACTATGTAAAGAAAAGCATACCTTTTTTACAAGACAAAAAGAAGAAAAACAGAAAAAAATACACGAAAACATGTATCAATGAATACATGATTCTTCAATGCAATACACATAATGGTTCATGTTGCAAATAGCAATCTCACAAAATTTTGACAACCAAAGGTTCGTGATATGGAGTCTTCGGATCGGGCCATATCACCAACTTTGGGCAGTACAAGATTTATGTTATTCCCATCAACATGAAATATTATGTAAATAAATACATTGACTCTGTTTTATAATATTTGTACTTATTTACATTGGTTACTATTTAACGTCAAGTTAGCAATACTAAATGACACATGTATAAAGTTTATGCTACATATATTTTGTTAAAAATAACACTTCCTTTTTTATTGTCATAATTCTTTATCATTAAGTAGAGTTTAAAAAAATTCAACACTAGGGCGTCAATAATAGTTCGAGTTATCGACAGTAAATCGTCGGAATATTGTTTATTTGTAAATAATGCATCTATACAATACAAGTATTTAATGTCTAAGCAGTCAATAGATCAGTTTACTTCTACAGAGGTACACAATGTACTAAGATTAGTCCAATGTTCTATTGCCAGAGCCACTGGCTCAGGCAAATAGAAACATAACGTTTAAACTTTGGTTATTTAATGTCTAGGCAATCAATAGATAAAATTATGTTTTGCTGTATTGAGGCAAATAAACATAAAAGTAGTTTATAACTTAAAATCATGAAAGCTTTTATACACATGCTTGTTAACTTTACACTTGTTTAAGTATTATCGTCTGCTTATTATAATAAGTGTCTTTCAAATATGTAAACTCATTTGAAAAGTTATCAAAGAGCTACTAAATAAAGATTCAAGAGTATGTTTTCATAAATTAAAATCACGGTCAAAAGGTCAAGGGACAATAGATTGGTATCGGGCAGTCGAATGATCGTTCTATTGCTCGGCATATACTAACTTATAATAAAAAATTAAAATATTAAAAACGAAACTAGTTGTTATACTATTAGGTAATAATTATTAATAAACCCATATTGAATATGATATTAGTTCTCATATTGATTTAACTGCTTTTACTTGTATTTTTTAATATGTCGATCATTCACATGCCTGATTAAACAACTAGAAAGAAATAATAATGACTAAACAATTCTTTGAGTCCGACGCTACTACTAGTTTATTTCCCGTGACCGAGAAAGAAAGTTATTGTATTAGGCAAATTAAGTTAAACGATGGCGATATCCAACCATATTATATAAGTTGACAGGTCTCCTTTTGGACGTTTTGGGTTTGTCATATAACACTTTCAAAATATAATTTTAAAAAGCACATACAACGCAATTTTCAGATAAGAAAAGAGACTCGAATGTACCTGGAAGTGAACATAAAACGATAAGTTAAGAACAGACACATAACCCAATGAGCAACACATTGAGTAACACGAACCACTATAAAACAGAAGATAATATCAGGTGCTCTGGAAAAGTAAGCGACTACTGCTTCACGACTGGAACCAGATGTATAACATCATAAAATTCGGTAACTAGTAATATCCGCTTTTAGTCAAAATTCAGTAAGAAGACAGGATAGTTGTTACGATTGATTGATTGGACGTTTGCTTTATGTCCAGCGAGCAGTTTTTTGCTATATTCAATGACTAGAACAGGTTAACATACAAATCAAATCGGTATAGATGGACTAAAATCAAAACATTTGAATGCTACTAGAAACGTATGGTGAATGCTACTAGAAACGTATGGAGTATGGCAAGCGCGAACACAATTCAGCCCTTTGTACCAGCTACAATGAGTGTAAATCCACAAAAAGGGTTTTTATTGTACAAAGAGCGTGGCACTCTTCAAACACGTTACCCAATGTCTACAGTCAGGCCTTATTAGTTTTATTATAATATGATAACCCTCAAACGAGAGGGCCTACTATCTTATCGATCGACCTGGGACGGACGGGCTAGGCACCTCTGTGCGTCAAGCAATCGGAACCTAAGCCTCCCAGCAGAGTCTCTGACGTGGTTCCGACAAATGGAACACATAAATGTTTATTAGTAATACAGATATTTCGTAACGGTCAACTAAGTCATTATATCGACCTTGAATATTTTAAAATAATCTTGCCACTGTGAATCCCTGGTTAATCAGCTTTTCTATCAGCAGACACCATCTATCGAGGAAATCGTGATAGAAAATACAGGCTCTCAAGTACATGATCATTTCCGATGTGCTGCTGAGATGTTGTAGCACACAAACTGAAATTTTCACAAAAGGATAGTTAAAATAAAATTTAGTCGTAATTTTTGATTCTCAACTGACCTTTAATGTCACTTTCTAAATGCGGTCAATGTATGAGGCAGACATCCTTGCTGTCTTTAATTTCAAGTTCAACAATAATTTACAGTTTTCTTTTGCAGCTATTAGTTTTCTCGTGGCAGTTGATTTCTCCTGTCACTCAAATTTTTGCACGATTAATTTTTGGTTAACCTTTTTCCTCCAGCATATAGGTGAAATTCTGCTTGCTTTAATGTTATAATTAACGTCTGAAAGTGTCATAAGGTTAATGTGAAGATAACTTATTTATAAACAAAAAAAAGGAAACAAATGGTGTCTATTTATAGCGTATAGCTTAAAAAAATGACAACTTGTTTTAAAATATTGCATCTGAAGTGTAAAATTTATTGAAAATGTTTTTGTGCTATATATAAAGTCTGAATTGCAGGAGATGGATATCTAGCTTCTATAACAGGAAAAAAGAAAATAATAAATTGTGGTTCAATGGGCATAGACGTAAGCAGTGCGTGGTTTGATAGGATTATATACGGGGATATAAAACATGACCCAACCGAAGGTGCGGTCAACATTACAGGAGATTTAGCACACCGTTGTAACAGTTTATCCATGTGTGACCTCCAATACTGTAAAGGAGGTCTCGAGTATATTAAAGTATTTTTCCAGTGTAAAGGTAAAACTAGAAACGTTTTTGACTCTTAAATAATGGTTGTTACATGTATCTACTTATCGTGTACGAATTCGCATTACACCTTCATTAAAACCGATTTATAATTTTTGAAACTTTTTCGTCATTATTTTTCATACATATTTCTTGTTTTTCATACATATTTCTTGTTTAAACCTGATCCGTTATTGGTCGCGTCCTATTTCTATGTGGGAAAAATTTAAATTTTTTTATATTTATTATCAGTCAGAGGATACAGAATAACTGCAGCTGTACCTTGGCATGGGACCACTTATCGAGTGTAATACATTTATGAATGCATACTAGGTGACCGTATTTCCGATTTGTTTAGGTTTCAAAACAGTATCCTTTTTAATCTATCCAATTAAAGGGATTAAACTAAAGACAAAAAAGGTGTTAGGCTTAAATATTGTATTTTCAACAGCCTTAGTTTTATATAACTATAATTTTAAAAGCTTTTCAGACAAATCTTACTTCAAAGTACACAGTAACAACAAAGAATGTATCTCAAACGGATTTTTGGAATAAAACAGTTCTACATACAAATACAAAGAGTCAAGCACTGACAAAATATTCCACGAAACATTTCAATGTGAACAGACAGAAAGCATCAACAACAACTTCAGTTAATGCTATTTCAGCTATATCATGGCTTTTAGTTTTTAGTGGACAGGAAGCCCGGGTACCTGGTGAAAACCCCGCAGAACTGACAATCTTTGTCAATTCAAGTTGGTACTGAGTACTCTCTATGACAAATTCTCTTAGCAGATACATTTTTTTAAAGAATATAAAGCTTTAAGCGATGCCGCTTCTCACAACAAACTTACAATTAGCGGTCCGCATATTGACATTTTCAGTCAAAAGGTGCCTAACTAATTGGACATTTCAGTACGCAATACAAGTAAATTCGGTTACCCGTTCATTATCGGTACTTTGAAGTAAAAAATTATATACTATCTGTCTTGTCTAAAAAAAGATAACGAGTTGTGTATACAATTATTAATAACTGAATTTATTTTCACGAGAAAATAAATACCGTTGTCTCCTCGATAATTAATTAATCAATAAGATAACGAGATGTTCTAATATTTTTATGATTGGTTTTTGAAAGATCAACCGCATGTCTTTACAAAACTAATTTCGTTTGATCTTTTTTGTCATGACTTCACAGACAACAATTGTTACCTGCAAGCTAAAATTCATTTAATATATAAGAAAAAAAACATAGGACAACCTTAATGCAATTTCTAACAATACAGTGAACGAGCATCCTTTTATTTTATCAATTTTTAATACATTCAATAACTATTGTATCTTCAAACTTTTGACTATTATAGTTTTTCAGTCAAATCTCAGTACAAGGAAATACACAGCAGCCAAACTTTATGTGTCTAAAACAAATTATTGGAATAAATCTACAGTTATACTGCGTACAATTGGTGACGCAGTGACACCATACTCGACAACATATCACACTGTGCGTGAACAGAAAACATCACTTATTTCTGCAGGTAAAGCAGACTATGGCTCTCTAGGTCAAATGCATCCCTTATATTGGTTTGTCTACTAGTAAAGGAAACATCAAGTAACTTGTTAACCTAGAAGTTATAGACACACATTTCGTCATACAAAACGATGAAACAAGCAAATATTTTGCTGTGTATTTTTTATAATGGGGTCTAATGTTTAATAATGGTCTTTCATTACAGACTATATTAAAGACATAATTAATAAGACTCATTGGTCATAATCTCCTAAATGTACCGCGTCAGAAAAATGTTATGCTTTGCAATCTATATTGGTGAAAAATTAGGGTTAGGGGTTGTACATCGATTTAACAATTAAATCTAAAACGACTACATAGATCTAAATCAGAAAAAGAACATATTTAGTGATCATCGGAACATAGCGCTTTACTTTTTTCACTTATTTCAAGTATGTGCATAAAGATAATGACGCTCCAATGTGGCTTATTTTTTCTACGTGAAATCCATTGTAAAACCCTCTTACGTGAGCAGGAGAACTCATTTTCTTGACACTTAGTTAGGTTCAAG
Organism: Limnoperna fortunei; assembly: GCA_944474755.1. NCBI lineage: Eukaryota > Metazoa > Mollusca > Bivalvia > Mytilida > Modiolidae > Limnoperna > Limnoperna fortunei. Next base: position 75,448,935 of record OX104117.1, on the reverse strand, counting down.
TCCAACCTTGAACACAGCAAAGCAAATCTTTTAAAAAGTCACATGAAATATGTAAACACTACTTATGGGTCTTTTTTCCACAGGATTTACCACTCCAAACGAAACCTCGCCGGAAAATGCTGATAACGTAACTTTTAAAAGTGTTTCTTTTACGCCAAATATTACACTGTCGGCGCCAGAACTTGAAGGCAAAATACAGAGGCAAAATAAAATGACCGATGATGGTAACATATAATTTTAGCACATTGATTCTTTGTTAATACCCATTTAAAGCCATGACATATATATCCATTTGAAAGATATTTAATGATCCATTTTACATCATTGCAAAAGAGTGCAAGACTGCAGTACAGTTGACATGGTATAAACCATATTTTATAAATAGTATAATTGTTGTTATAGCAGTAAAAGTACATTTTAAGTGACTCAAGATAAACTGTGTCGCTTAATACTTAGTGTAATTGATGCATTGACTACTGCAGCTTGCAGATCACAATCCCGTTAGACGATCTCTACCATTTTATTATTCCAAGATGAAATTTAATTAGAGTGCTTTGCTAATAGATATAATATTGAATAATTTGTAGAAAATTCAGAATATACATTTCAATTGGTACCTTTACACACTGAAATATAAACCTATAAACAACTATTACACATGTAGTTGTTAGCTAGAAACATTATACCGACTCAAATTAAACATGTAATTGTTGACTAAAACGTTGTTAAATATTAACAAAACCATTGAGAACTAAAGTCTTAATTGGCACATCGGTACATGTAATAATACATTTTTTATAATTCGTGATTATTATGTTTGATATTTTGTTTGTAGTTGGGGCAATCGCAGGAGGAGCTGTTACTGGTGTTATTTTGATTTGTCTTGGCATCTTTTTATTTGTCCGAAGGTAAATATTTTTGTTTGTTTGTTTATTATATAAGTGTGAGATAAATGTGATGTTTTTTGCGAGGGAAAACTGTTGTTCCCGTCAACAAATGTTCATGTTCAATGTCTGTCCGTCAATGCACCTTTTTGCATTCTAAAATTACCATTTTAACCGATAGTGTACTACCGTCTGGTCTATTTTCATTAACAGTCTCTCATTTCTAATGAAGTTATTTAGTTTGTAGATGTCCGGTTTAATAAAACAATTAATGCCTGGAAGTAAGTTGAACATCACTATTGTTTATCCTATATTGTTGTTGTTGCTCTGATGGCTTTGGTATAATATTACAACAATTTACCAACGATGATATTTCCGCTACCTTTCCACGGACGAATAGTTACTTTTAGCACTAAGAATGTGTTACTCAATAAACATTAGTTAGTTTATTTAATGCACCAGTTACATTTTAGTGCTGGTAATTCTTATGGTTTATTAACCCACACCTTCATCACGAATCAAACACACGTTGCATTAAGTCGTATAAATACTCATTACATCAGTTTAACCTGTTCCTTAATTGTCGTATATATAAGAATAGACCATATATTTATTGTCAGAGAAACATTTGTGATCAACCTATCTGTGGACATGATTTTGAAAAACATTCTGAATAATTTCAGAAAAATTAAACAGAAGTCTAAAGATCCTGATAACGGTACAATACCACAACGACCGGGTGCTTTCAAAATAACGAGGTCAGGTGCTTCTAATATGACGTACAATCAATATGAAATTGGTCTAGATCGCAACGCAGAAACCGCTTTCGTTGATGTGCATGACGCAGTGAAAAGGCAATCAAGGGAAGAGATTTTCAATAATGACAATGACTATGCTACAGCAAACCACTGTAACATAAAAACCAGAGAAGAACTAGAAGATAACAACGTTACTAACTACAGTCGTATATCAGACATAGATCTGTATGATCACACAAATAGTGACTTGCGAAAATTTGAATCTGACAATGTGTATGACCATGCATTGGGGACAAACACTGTTGATAACTACGACTCAACACGTGTATCAAACACTAAACGTTCGAACACTGAAGCGACATATGATTTTCTATAACAATCTAAGTAAACATTTTTTACTAGTGAGTAATTTATTAAAGTGTTCCTCATTTATACTTACATAATACAAATGATGATGGCGTGAATTTTAAAGAATGTAAAAATTAAAAATGCCTTCCACCAGCAACGATCGAAATATTTACTGCAGGGTGTATTCCGAAAAGATGGGTCTCGTACATTGTATTTGTTTTCTTCCAACACTGTGGACAGTAACTGCTAGATATTTTGCCAATAACGAATATTTCTTATAATGACAACGAACCCGTGCGGTGGGCTCGGATTTCTGAAAACTAAAACAGAAAAAACAAATAAAATGCACATGGCCAGCACAGTCCCTTAATCTGAATGTATGTGAAAACATCGCTTTATATACAAAGAAGGTTGCAGTCCTTTGCCACAAACATGTACATGATTTCTGACTGAAATCAGCCGAGTATGGGAAAACATTTAGGTCATGTGTGTTTAGGACTTGTATGAAACAATTCCATCATGTATCCGAGATGTAATATAAACGAAGGGAAATTTGACAAAATATTGACATTGCTGGTAATCGCGCTCATGTGCTAAAATAAAATTGTGATCGAGATTTCCAGGTACGCAGGTATAAAAATGTGGAATTTACACACGACGAGATAAGGGATTATTATATATTTATTGTATTATTATATTGTGTTGCCAAGATGCAATGTGATTCTGTGGCCAATAAATTTTTAGTGTATTTCCATTAGCTTTATTGTGAAACCCTTTGTCATCATTTTCTTCAAACGACAAACGAAAAAAATAATGACAATTTTTACAAATTCTCGTTCTTCTCAGTATTGTAATTGAAACTGACGGTGTGAGTAATTCAAACACAAATTAAGCAGTGAATTTTTTTTATCTGCTATCGTCAATGTAACAAAGTAAATTTTATACATGAGAGCGCATGAAAAAATCTGTGGTGTATGAGAGTGCATATATCATTTAAACTTGAGCCAAAAATCGAGTATACTGTATTAAGTATAAGACACAACCAAGCCCAATTGATTTTTGTCCATAATTCAATTTCGAAACATTTTTGGTTCTACATAAATGTGTGCTACATTTAAATAATGAAATTTATTTATTTATAAGGATCAACTATAATTAACACGTGCATTCTCTATTGAAGAAAAGACCCGCATATTTTTACTTTTTTTGTTCGGGGTTGTCAAAAATTTGCTGTTCACACCTAGGATTATCCACGAAAGCTAAGTTTACAGCCCAATAAAAAATACATAATAAGAGTCCTGTTATAGAGAATAAATATTAGAGAAGTACAAGAAACTTAAAGAATTTTATAAAAAGAATAATGAACAAGTTGGAAAATTTTAGGTAGCAAGACACGATTTCTTACCCAAGTTTCGAATGTCGAACCTATGTAATTTCTTAATATAGTTTTATGCCCCGTTGCAGTTTACTGGCATCTATGATTAATGCAATGCAAAAATTTTTGAAGTATCAGAAGAAAGTGTCATGTTTATAGAAAAGAAAGATAAGTCGTAGTTGTTACAGTCACTGCGGTAAAACTCCCTGCCTGTCTTATAAGACCATTAGACTCCTTGCCTAAGCTCTCTCTCTCTACTGAATTAAAATGGCTGCTTCCTTGTCAACATAATTGTGTGAAATAGAGATGGATGACAGCTAGAAAATTTACAAATATTTTCTCTTAGCAACTACATTTTCATAAATAAATATTGATGTTTTGTCAGGCATTAAGTGTAAGAATTTTTCCAAATGAAATTTGTCAGATTTTCTCAAAGGAAACAGATGATTTTGATCGATGATTTGATAAAAATTGGGCTGCAACCCCATAAACCCTTTTGGAGTAAAAATGTTTTGCTTAGAATGAAAATTTGCTTCATTACCATGATAACAAGGGAAAAGGAATTATTTTATTATATGAAACATAATATGAACAACTTTATATATGGATTATGCCTAATGAGGAAACTACTGTTGTTAATTCTTTGTGTATTTCTGAAAGTGTGCAGTAGATAAGCAGAAAAATCTTATTCGGAATATACAAATAATGTTATATTTATTAGTACAATAATAATAATAATAATAATAATAATAATTATTATTATTATTATTATTATTAGTTATTTAATTTTCACTTAAATAATGTACTACTGTAGTTACGAGTTATCTTTCTTTATACATTAATATTGTAAAGGCTGACTCTCTGCAATTGATGTTTTTCCTGTTTGCTGGCTTTGATTTATATGAAAAAAATGTAACTGTGTGATTAACGTACTCCGATGGGACCTGCGATCATAAAAATAAAGATATTTGTATTTGTATTTTGAAACTGGGAATACGAAATAACTCAGCAAAGACAATTTTTATGGCGCTGTGGCGTGATCTTATTACCATCAACCACAACAATTAGAAATATACCACGTGTCCTTTACATTTCGATGTATGAAAAATGTCGCACATGATTTCATTTAACAAACTGACATGTCCACGACCTGTGTTGATAATATTGTATTGCAAAGACAGTAACATGAACCCTTACCACGGATTTCAATTATCATCATTAATAGTCACGCGGTTAGTTTCAGTCAAGGTGTCTTTATATTGGAAAAACACAATGTTTTAGTTTAATCACTAACAACTTTTTCATAAATATCGTTTTTATTTAACAATAACGTTAATAAATAGGAACATCGAAAATAAAAAATGTAAAATCCTCTGAAAATGTAACATCAGTAAAATCCGTAATATTTCTGGTGAAATCTCTTCAGAAATAATAAAAAAAGATAATAATGATAATACACCAGTAATTATAAAAATATGTATATATTGTTCCCCCACAAGATATATTTGAAACCTGAGACTAGTATAACCAACTTGATTTACAGGTTCATATTGTAGCAAAAAGAATGCTGAAAAAATAATGACCGTCAAAGATCAAAGTGAGGGCACTAAATAAGTATTCTTCCCTGATATGTTGCATTTTTCAAATCATTTGCCAAATAAATACACAATTTTTAAACATTTCGAACGATCTTTGTGCGTCAATAGACTTATTTTAACTTTAAGAAGAAACAATCTCGAAGGAATTTGTGAATTTCTTTCTCTCACAGTCCGTGAAAAACATTGCCAATACATCAGTACACTGGAGTAACTTAACGAATTTCGGTGGAAGATTATTTTTAGACATTTCTATAAATTTATGAAGGTTTTGTCCAAATTTTCGTCTAATTGAATTTCGGCAAATGATTGATAAAGACTTTGGTACATACAAATGTTCACGAAGTTCGGAATCCAAAATATCACACTGAAACATTCTACAATGGTCTTTCAAAATTCTGATATCTTTTTCTGTAATTGTATGTGCACTAAGCAAGATCAGTCGCACCATGTCCGCTGTTTTTAACAAAGAACTTGTATCACTTGTGCAGATATATTCTAGGAGCGTTATCTTGATATCACAGCTTAAATTAGTATTTGTGCTGACAAACACATGCACCATCAACCGCCAATTGTCAGCTGTCTGTTGTCTTATCAGAAAATATTTCCACGTTTCTTGTTGCAAATATGGATCAGCGCCATTTAGAAGTAACGCATGCATGACATCATAGCGACGTAAATTCATTGTAGTGTAAAAAGGTGGCGTACCATCACTTGCATCATTAACATCGTAGCCAATCTCCAGCAATCGACGAATCAAATGATCGTTTTTTTGGTTTATATTCAGGACCGAGTTGAAGACAGAAACAGCTATCGATTCATTTTCCTTAAAAGATCTTGCACCCGATTTAATGAGAATTTGCTTCAGGTCTTGAAATTGAAAAATGGTTGCCCATTTAAGCACACTTGAATTTTTTAAACATATATTGACATCACAATTTTTCCTGATAAGAAGTTCTACTATTGGTTTTGAGTTATTCAAAACAGCCTCCCCCAAACAGGCCGAGACGACTCTGTAATCTTTCGAACCACTGCGCAGGACTGGAATATACTGTAACAAAATCTTTACCATCTCAACATTATCTGCAAGTAAAATTAAGAACAAGAAATAAGTTTATGTTGATCCATATTTCGCCTTTATTTTGCCGAGATTCCATGTTCTCGCGATACAATCCAACTCAATAAGGTCTAAACAACTAGACATTTTCTAGAACATTCAGTATGTGAATATTTTTTAAGTTAAATAATGACTGACTATATCATTATTACAATATTGTCATGTAAATAAAATCTGGTGACCAATTCGTGTTTAAAGCCACTTTCAGCAATTTTTGGCTACATCCAGTTTTGTTGGGACAGGAAGCCGGAGTACCCGGAGAAAACCCCCGACCTGCGGTAGGAGTAAGCAACACAAATAATAAGATAGTACATGTAATTACATACTACTGGTGGCTTAAATGACAACATATTGCGAAAATAACCGTTCAAAGCTTGTATTGTACAAGAATTATATAACTAAATAAAACATCAAAAAATCAGATTAGATGTTTTTGGACAGTTTGTTGAACTATGAAATAAATATACCCCACAATACTACACTAACAATCCAAGCTAATATAAAGTAAAAAGCATTCTGTCGCTTTCTAACACTGAAGTATACAACAAACTGTCAATTTTGAAAAGACAAGTGTCTGTTCTTCTTTGAACTAATGTGTTTATATACATGTTTCAATCAATAATTTTCATTTATTGTTTTTTCTTTTCTATTACAATTTTATCGTTTTGTCATATGCACATCTCATGCTACTTCTATCATGTTTATTATACACGGCATTTGCCATGACCTCTTGTTACATACACATCGTATATGTGTCTAAGTGTTTTCTTATAAATCTTGCGCCAATTTTAAATAAAGGATATATTTTAATGCCATACATCTGAATATGCAAGGATCAGATCCCCAGGATCAGCAAAAAGGCTCGATATTTATTTAAAAATCTGATAAATCTCTTTTGAACAGGAAATACGGATTTATGATCCCAATTTTGTAAAGGAACTGACATAAAGCTAGGGTCACCGTAGTGTGGTAGCGGCTTACAGACAACAGATTTTCCTTTGGCAAACCGTTAGTGTCGTAACATTAACAATTACCTCGTTTCACAGCTGACATTAAAAGTGATGATGTGACTTTGACATTGTGAAACTTCAGCAAGCACGTCATCATTTCTACATCGTCACTATAAACTGCTTTATTCAACTCGGCATGTAACGTAATGTCATCTAACTTTATACCTTTTTTCAACAAAAACATAATACAGGACATAGCACGAGTTGAAAATGCCCCTTTCATTGCAGTTTGCAAGATTTTCCTTTGGTTCATAATCGCTGATACATTGAAGAGAGTTTTTAGACATTTTTCTTTGTCTAATGATGCGATTCGTTCAATCATAGTCATTGTAAAAGGTAAACAACCATTACTTAGATTCAAAAAGTTGATTCGAAGTTTGTCTTGTAAAAAACGGGGATTGAAGTTCCAGAGTAATTCAGTTAGTTCTTGGTCTTCATGTAGAACTGCCAAATACAGAGGCGAAAACCAGTTCTGAACAGTGTACCAGACAAAGGACGGAAATTCGAAATCTCTGATAATTGGTAGTAACATCTTTATAACTCTTTTTCGTTGAAATATTATAGCCAGATGAATCCAATAGAAGCCAAATTCTGCGCTATTACTAGCAATATGTGTTATATTATTAGTATCGTCCACGATGGCGCTTTCAAAAATCTTATCCAATTCTTCATCAGACGATTCAAGCACATCTGAGGACTTCCCGTGGCGGTGAAGTAGAAGATGGGGACAGATTCCTACTGCCATCGACTTGTCCAGTCTTTTTAGGAACACATCTCTTCTAAGACGTACATTTGTGGATATACACAATTCCGATTCGAAGGAACAATTACAGGACGTTTGGCTAGCATGTATATAGAACGTATCTGAAATAAAAACACCAAATAAAAATTAAAATCCAAACAGTTTTCTGTATACTATCTAAAACAATTATAAATATTTTGAAATCTGAACAGAAGTCAAATTTAGTTCGTTTAGAATCATACGTTGTCCTAAAACAATATTGTATCACTTGTGTACAATCGCAAATTAAGAAAGACAACAAACCCAGTTAGACTTTAAAGTGGCTGAAACATTGGTCGTCCACTATTATTTCCTACTATGAGACAATTAATATTATCGTGATACAGTGGGACAAAAGAATAGTCAAAACCTAATGGGATGTTGCTCCAAAACAGACAATAATATTTTTCAATCCTTAAATTTTTTTTTCCCACAAGCTATGCCAAAGGGTGAAATAGGTTTGCACTCCGGCCGTCAGTACGAGTCACACATTTTTAGGACTTTTTTTCTAAATGCTTGCAGATATTGAGCTGATATTTGGAATGTTTGAGATACAAATCCAGTTCGAAATTTGTTCCGGTCAAATTATTGGTAATGAAATTATAGCGATTGGGCTAGGAACGTTCTTAAAAGCTTTCCTAACTTTATCTGTCTAACCGCTTCTAGTCATTGAGCTGATTTTTGGTACAAGAGTCAACCAGCAGCGACTAATAATAAAAAAAAATGGGGGGAAGGGGCAAGTGAAAGATTAAATTTTAATTAGACTGTATCTTGAGTAGATATAAATCATCGGCATGGAGTGCTAGAATCTATATATAATTTGACAAGGCTAAAGTAAAATATATATATAAACGTCTAAGTATTGTGACAACCATATAATATATCAATCCAGCGGATTTCTGAAACATCAGAAATACAGGGTTAATATCAAATTATTATATATACGTCTACAAATTAAGCCCAACACTGTTAGAATTAGATTAGTAACACTGTCAAATTAATATAAGGAAATAATATGTTATTTATTTTGCGTTCAAAAACTATTTTCAACGTGTTGTTTTACCGTAACGTTCTATATAACAGTCAGGTGCCTTTCGGAACATTGACAATCCTTGTCAATTAAGATTAAAGTCGTGTACACCAGGCCCGAAGTGAGACTCGAACCCGCAATCAGTGCTGACAGATCACGTGATCAATCTTAACCACTCGGCCACCGAGGCCCCGAATGATTGCTCTTCAGGTATTTTCAGGACAGTGATATTTAAAAAAGTGCATTCCATGATCTTTTTGTGTTGATTGACAGTTTGTGATTGTGTAAACTAGTATTGACAAACTAAACACAACAACATACCAAAGTACATGACAGTTGTGATCATCTGTGGACTGGTCTTTATGATTTGTACAATGTCATCATCACTAGCATCTCTTAACGTTTTAAACCAGTCATACTGCTCTTGCCTCGAGACTCGGTTAACATTTATCCATTCTGAAAACATTCAAAGTTTAATATTGAGACACTTCACGTATCTTCATTGTGTATGTTATCAAACATTGTCACTTATGTTAAATGATTAGCAACGGCTAATCTTATTTTGACCAGTTAACTATGCATGCCTTGCCATAAATAAATGTACATAAGCTCCATCTCTGTATATAGTCTCATAATGTATACATGTAGTAAGCGACAACACATCACCTCATTCGTTAATGACTTACCATAAGACTCCTTATTATGTAATAAAGAGTGCATTAAGCAAAGGATAGCAGGGGCGGATACAGGATTTTCGAAAGGGGGCCGTAAAAGGGGGATATCGGAAAAGGAAGGCCACGAACAAGGTTTTTATAGTGTTCAGTAACCTTTATTTGGTACAGTATATACAACAGAGATATCATAATAAACGAATTAGTACCGTTAATGCATTAATTTATGGCCAGGACGAGCGGGGATTACATTTTTGCCTTTGGCGCTTGTTGTTACCCTTTCTGTTCTCTTATTGTCCTTTCCCTTTTTTAAAGGAGGGTCGTTCGTCCATACGCCCCCCCCCACCTGGATCCGCCACTGGATAGAAAGGAAACGACCGATGCCAAGAATAGGACATTGTTGAGTTTGCTTTGAATTCGGAATTCGGAAACTGTTTATTTTCGCATATAATAACAAATAATACAACAGGATTAATCCGACGTAAAACAGAAGCTAAAAGGACTATAACAATAAAATCAATTGTTACATTGGTGCCTTTGTTTGTTTAAATGGTGATTTACGCCACTTTCAGAAATTGTAAGCCATATCGTGATGTCCTGTTTTGTGTTTTATTCAAGGCGGAAGCCGGTTTACCTGTTGGTAGGAAGACTGGTATTCTTGTCAATAAAGACTGGAGTTGCGAAAACCATATCGGGAGTAATTTTTAAACACGCCACCTTAGTGTTATAGAGGACATAGAGGACCTGTTTACATTAATCAAACGACCATCGATTCCCATGAATGTTTTGAACATCTTAAAGCAAATGTTTCATATTCTACAAATATTCTATAAAATCTGTTTCTTTTATAGAAATAAAATAAGTTAGTCAAAATACAATGCAATTAAAGGATTTAAAAAAGCATGTTAAAACTTGTAAATATGTATTAGACAGTCGATCAACTTTCAACTAATTTAGCTGATTCGTTTTTAAAATCAAACCGAAGGTCTTGGATTTCCTCCGAGTTTTAAACATCATTCTTTAAAAAAAGGCATATTTAAAATGATAAGTAATTTGTCTAAAATAAATGCTAGAAAAAAAAATTCATCAAATATTAAAAATACTTTATTTAAGATCCATTTGCAATGGTTCTATGTTGATGTCTGCTGTTCGCTCATTATATACTTTATTATATACTATATGTTCCTTTAGGCAGGGGAGTTTTATCAAAAATATATTGTTAACCTGAACTTTTATTGTATTATTCATTTAATTACTCACCCATGTTCACAGGCACTCGTGTCCATTACATTCTCTTGAAAGAAATCTTTTAAAGGCCTTACATTATATTCTAGCCTGACACTGTGTCGTTCAACTGATGTATTATAGAGCTCGAGTTTTATTGGGAAATAAAAAAACTTGCCTGAATCCTTAACTGCATGTTATTGTGTTTAATACATGTATATTAAACACAAATCCCTCTTACCCACATCTTTATATCTATTACTATCTATATTCCCAGGTCAGAGGCTCTGAATCCCTCAAGATAGAGAGCGACGTAGATTCCCCTGACTTGGTAAGAAGTTTCTGTCATAAATTGTATTGTTCTTATAATAAAAAACAAAAAACCCTCCTAATGCAAATAACCAACGAAGGGTAGAATAACAAAATGGTGGCCTCGGTTGTTGATTACTAATAATCACGAGCCTGTCAACACTGAGGAAGTGAGTTATTTGTCTCCCTGTGGGCAGGGTGTACTCGACTTAAATATTAATTGACAAAGTTTGCTCGTAACGATGCAGTAAAACACCATTCAAACAAACCAACACACAATTCCTAAAGAATCACTAAGAATTACAGAAAGACAAACAACATAAAGACAATTACGAAATCGTAAATAAAACATAACATGTTCAGTATCGGGGATGAATTCGATATAAGAATCTCAAACCGTCCCCTTTACTGTAGCACCGAACAACACAGACATGTGGAAATGTAGACAAAACTACACCCACACATTACAGACTGCTAGCCAATCACGTAAATAGTGCTAATTATGTACTCTATCTAGCCATTAAACAGATAAGTGTCAATTTTGTGATCAATGAAAGGATACATGGTCCATTTCTTTCTAGAAATCGTAACAAAATGTATTACGTCCTACTACACAATAGAGGGACTACATTTTTGTTATCATTTAATGGGATATTAATATGTATATAATACAAGATTTTGAATCACTTGTAGGACAAGGCGTGGGAAAAACTTTATATTATAATTGCATGTAGATTAAAAATTTACAATCCATATTATTATTTCTTTGTTTGATGAAATAAATAAAGTTTCACGCTATATTAGCCTTATTTTATCTATATCATAGAGTTCTATTTTTAATGTCGCAGGAATCCAGAGTACCTGGGTGAAAACTTACGACTTGTTAAGCTTTGTCAGTTATGTTGGAATCGAGCACACCAGGCTGCAGTTAGGATGGAACACGCCACTACAGAAAGATAGACACGTGATCAATAGCTGATGACAAACTGCCTTCAACCGTTTATTGGATCGTATATGTTTAAAAAAAAATCTTTTAAAGAACTTGAATAATATTCTGGTCTTCGTTCATTGTTCTATTTGCGGAATATTATAAGTTTCTTCAAACTATAAGTAACTGACAACGTGCCGCTCGGCTTAAAATTACAGACAGCACCATTTCTTTTCCGACCATTCAATAGAGAGTGACTTACATATTCATCCTTTACTATATCAGTCGGTGGCACATTTGAAACTACCAGTTTTTGGTGGAAATTGCAACGAAGACCGTAGCCTTTCCCGACTAGAGAATACAAGAAGGGGAAGGGGCCCTGTATACACTATATACACACGTAAACCAGTTGAAACGAAAATATACTACAGATTAAAAGCTTATTACCTGGCTTTTATACATTGCCAATGCTACAAATCCTTATTCTGTAAACCAGCTAACCTTATAGTACTTCGTTGATTGATTGAATGTTTGCTTAACGAAGAGCGAGAAGTATTTCAGTTATGTTCAGGACGAGAACAAATTTTTTCTGGCGTTTACAAGTAAGTAAATGCAAAAAAAAATTTATTATGAGTAGTCGGGTAGGTGCGGAGCTTTGCATTGCGCCATTTCCAGCTTTATCACGGCATTAAGTTTTTATTAGGACAGGAAGAAGGAGTATCGACAGGAATGAAACAAGTAAACGGGAAAAATAGTATTATACATGTTATAGTTGCACGAGATCATTTGAAGCTCAGTATACTGAAGCAATTTAAAATCTTAAATTTGCAGCGCAGTATTCTGAAGCAATTATACATGTTATATTAAGATCAGTTGAAGCTCAGTATTCTACAGAAAACTTCTGCTCAAAATATTATATACCTTGAAATTGTTCTGTAGTATCTGCCATTAATTTTACATAACAATAAAAGACAAATTTAAAAACCGGGATCGTTGGTCGTGTTCTGTGATTATCAAATACCAATTTATAAATAGACATGACGGTAAATATAAAAAATAATTAATCTTCTGGATAATACTGCATATATTTAAGAGCACAAATATTTAAAAGTTTAATTTTTCCCAACTAGTATTTTAATGTTTAAATTATAAACTAAAATCAAATAGAATAAAATTAAATAAACTAAAACTTAAATGAAATAAAACACTAAATCCTAATTAAAATACACATTTATTATATAATTACCTTCTTTCTTTTTCTTGTCCACACTGTAGGAGTTTCCCATTATCATTTGTTCAGCAATGCCAATCCATAATTAAAAACCTACGTGTTTATATCGGTTTAATCGCCAGGTAAATATCAATGACTTGTTCGTTTCTTCGTCAACAGTCCTAGATTATGACTGCGATACATTGACGTCATTCTAGTTTCAAGTTTTTACGCGCTTACTTTAAAATCTCAGGTAAATGTATGCTGTGTTAAGAAAGTAAGTAGTATTTTAACAATATATAAGAGGATGAAAATCACTACTTTTTCCATATCCGAAATAGTCAGATATAAGAAAAAAATGTAGTTGATATTAAAGATAGTAATGAAAATGATATTAATAAATATATTTTAAGAATTGAATGCAATTTTTTTGAATGTTAAATATTCCCCTAGATGCATTTGTTAAAACATTAGAAGTATTGTCCTGTTTTGTCATTCCGTCGCCAAAGCTTGGGATTGGCATAACGTATGGTTGCGAAGGCACGCACGCATATGGAAACATGTAGCTTGGGATTTGTATACCAAATGGTTGCGAAGCCACGCACTCATATGGATATGATTTATCTTGAGGAAGTGAGGCAAGTTGTGATGAAGTGTTACTTGGCACGGATGGCAACAAGGCAACGTCAACGCGACCCTCAACAGATTCTTTCTTTCCTAATGCTACACGTGACAAAGTGAAGCTAAGGTCTTTTTTCTGCTGAACTGAACAATGCCTGTTGTAACTTCGACTGCTCGCTTCATTTTTATGTCCAGTGATGAACATGATATGTCTTAACTCATGACCAGCATCATTCATAGATTGGATAGCAGTGAGCAGTATAGTTCTTGCTTAAGGATGATCGCTGGTCAATTTTTGAGAGATTTCTGTCAGATTTTCAGAATCCTCTAGATTTTACCATTAAAATAGGGATAATTTTTTTGCCCAGCAACCCCCTATTTTCTTTTCATAATAGGGTTTATTGGGTCAGTTAAAGCTAATTTACAAAGTTTTATAAATTTCGTGTTATTTTTTCATAGGTTTTTACACTAAAACATGTCCAATGCTAAACCTATGAAAAAATCAGAGAAAGCTTTTTCCCGCCAAATTTTGGATGCTTATTATCTCGAAAAAGAGTTCAGCAACCTATGATTTTTTTAAGCTTATTTTGTACCTTTAACTATGGTCTATTTATCAAATATATAAATTTAGATACCTTGTAATTTTCAACATGACCAGCGAACATCCTTAAGTTAGCATTTTTCTTATTTCGGCCATAATCCCACTGTATGTGTGCTTAGCAAGTGGTTGTGCAGTGTACCAAATTGCATCCGGAACGCGGAGGTCGTTTACACAGTGGTTAAACAGTGATTTTGCGTTTTGGATAAGTTTTGCTGATAAGTAAGCGCAAAAAAGCAACAGGACGTGTATTTGTTTATATATTTTTCTGCCGAGTTTCATGGCTAATAATGACAAATTCATCACTTTAACTGTCAACCTTAAAGTCAAAGCTGTTAAGATTGAGCTGATTGATGAAATTCCAAACCGCGCGACACAAAATGACCAAGTTCTTTGTCGTAGTAGAACAGGGTCATGTAAATTTGTGAATAAATAGCTACTGATTAATTTAAGATCATCAATTTCAATAATATCTTTGTGTTTTGTTGCCCGAGATACACCAGTGCGAACCATCATTTTTAAGGTAGAATCCAAAATAACATTGCTTGTTTCGGAATTCAATTTCACGTACAATATCAATCTGTCTAAGATTTTTCATGTGCCGATTTGATGCTGCTCGAACATTCTTTAAGGTGTTTTCATATGTTCGATCTCTTCTTATTATCTCTTAATGATATATAATTGTTTTTGGGTAAATTGAGCAAAAAGGTAAAAACCATACTCTACAATATAGTTCATGTTGTAAGTGATAAAATGGCAAATTTAATATTAAAGAAAATATTTCAATTACAGTTTTTCGTATATGTTAAATCCTTCAAGCTTTAATATACTTTTTTTGTCCTGATCTAATAAGAAAAAGTACATAATTGCATATTAATGCGCGCTTTACCAGTATCTCGGTAGCATGAATAGATCCGCTTCAATTTTTATTTTGGATTAGTTTACTATCTATAGGGTAAGCCTAGTATTTTTATTAATGCATTCTATTCTTGACATAATAAAATGTATAAACTTGAGTTTCTTTTATTAATTAGCTATTTAATTTGTTAAGAAAAAGGCATTTAAAAATTTTGTTATGCTATATTACGTAATGTATTTCATCGCTTCAATTGTATTTCTTGGATTATTTCGTGATTTATATGTCAAGTTTCGTAATTTATTATGCATTCTTATTTTAACATGATAAAGTGTAAATTTTTCGGTTTCTTTTATTAGTTACTTAGATAATTTGACAATAAAAGTGCATTTTTAGATTTTGTTTAACGCGCTTGTGACCACTCATCCAGAAAACTTATTTCTGGATTATTTCATAATTTATAAGGTAGAAAATGGAACTTTTACGAAATTTATTTATTACCCGACACTGAACATTGATAAAAGGTAAAAATGAAAGACAATCAGACACGCATAATAAGCCGCTAAAATGGCTAAATTAGATTATGATTTTGATATATATTGTATATAGCCTGTTGTTTTGTTTGTTTACTTGTAACTTTCTCTGTACCAATTACAAAATTAGATTTTCAAACAGGCATGTTATTTAAAAAAAATTGATGTCTGAATCAGTGAAAAATGTGGTAGAAATTAGTAGGGAAAAGAAATTTCTCAATAATAAAAAAGCACAAAAGATACATGTATAGATTTTTATTTAGAATTTTAATTCAAGATTTAAAAATCTTGATGTTAAGATATTTTAACGAAGCAAGTTATAAATATAATAATACATTGTACAACAGAAAAAAATTCAGTTACGTTCGAATAAAGGTCATCAACAGTTTATATTGTTGAAAATAATTGTAGAAGTTAATAATCTCATCAATTGTTTTGCAAAATAAGTCTCTTCTTCTAATGGTTTTTTTTATATTTTAAATTCTGAAAATTTTATAAAGTTCTTAGCAATGTTTATGCACATTAATGCTAGTTTGACGTTTGAAATACATTTAATTGCAAATCTTTTGAAACAATTTTAATTACAGTAAAATTAAATCAATAAAAATTGTACCTTGTCGGAATGTTTTCTTTGATTTTCCGAGGACGCGATAACTTCACTTGACTATAGTCAATGTATTTTTATTGGTAAACATATATTTGTCTTTCGAAAACTTTTTTTTTAGCTCACCTGACCTATCACTTTGCGTTCGTCGGCGTCGTCGTCGACGGCGTCTGTAAACTTTTTACATTTTAATCTTCTTCTCTGAAATCAATTGGCCAGTTGAAACCAAACTTGGCCATAATGTTCATTGGATGGACCTTTACAAAGTTTGTGTTTTATTTGGATTGTAAAACCAATATGGCCGCCACCGCAGGACTTAGTTTAACATAGGACCTTATGGGAAAACAGTTAAAAATGGCTTCTTCTCTGGAACCGGTTAACCAATCAAAACAAAACTTACTAGCAATATGTTTTGGATGGTCCTTTATAAAGTTTATGTTTTCTATGCCAACTGGAAATTCAAAATGGCCGCCACCGCAGGACTTAGTTTAACATAGAACCCTATGGGAACAAGTTTAAAAAGGCTTCTTCTCTGAAACTGGTTAACCAATGGAAACAAAAACTTACTAGCAATATTGTTTGGATGGTCCTCTATAAAGTTTGTTTTTTTTTTTTATGACAATTGGAAATTCAAAATGGCCGCCAACAAATGACTTAGTTAAGCATTGGACCCTATGGGAAAACAGTTTAAAAGGGCTTCTTCTCTGAAACCGGTTAACCAATCAAATCAAAACTTACTATCAATATTGTTTGGATGGTCCTTTATAACGTTTATGTTTTTTTATGCCAATTGGAAAATTAAAATGGCCGCCAGCGCAGGACTTAGTTTAACATAGGACCCTAAGGGGAAAAGTTTAAAAACTGTGTCTTCTCTGAAACTGGTTAACCAATGTAAACAAAACTTACGAGCAATATCGTTTGGATGGTTCTTTATAAAGTTCATGTTTTTTTTATGCCAATTGGAAATTCAAAATGGCCACCAATGCAGGAAGTAGTTTAACATAGGACCCTATGGGAAAAAATTTTAAAAGGCTTCTTCTCTGAAACCTGTTAACCAATCAAGCAACACTTTCCAGCAATATTGTTTGGATAGTCCTCTATAAAGTTCATGTTTTTTTTACCCTAATCGGAAATTCAAAATGTCCGCCACCGCAAGCCTTGGTTTAACATTGAACTGTATGGGAAAAAAACTTAAAAAGGCTTCTTCTCTGAAACCGATTAACCAATGGAAACAAAACTTACTACCAATATTATTTTAGAGGGTACTTTATAAAGTTTTTATTTTTTATGCCAATTGGAAAATCAAAAGGCCACCACCGCAAGACTTAGTTTAACATAGGACCATATGGGAAACATTTTTCAAAGGCTTCTTCTCTAAAACTGGTTAACCAATGGAAACCAAAACTTACTAGCAATACTGTTCAGATGTCCTCTGTGAAGTTTAGGTTTTTTATGCCAATAAGAAAATCAAAAAGGCCACCACAGTATTACATAGATTACTTAGTTTAATATAGGACCCTATGGGCAAATTTAAAAAATATCTTCTTCTCTATAAAACCGGTTAACCAATGGAAACAAAACGTTCTAGCAATATTGTTTGGATGGTCGTCTTTAAAGATTATTGAAAATTACAGGACTTCGTTTAACACCAGGGGAATGCAACCTTTATTGCCTATAAAATCAGGTGAGCGATACAGGCTCTTAAGAGCCTCTGGTTTTATTACAGTACTCTTCTCAAAGTTGAGATATTATAATCAAGATGATTATTTCTTGCCTTTCACAATCGTATATATTTGCATCCCTTTACAGAATATGATGAAATTTTAAATAAAACAAATTGAAAAAAAAACTATTAAACCAAATGGGATACACCTATAACATATAAATCGAATATCTCTGGATATGGGTTAACCCATATCTTTTCTTGTTATGATAGAAACTAGCATGATCATTTGGCATATATTTGGCTCGCTTCTCTGGATCTTTTGGTCTTTTGCCTCGGCGTAAAAGTGACGCAATTTATCATTAAGGTGTGCCTTTTTGATCGATTCAAAATCAACGTGACTACCTGTTGTCTCCATAGACCAATCTGTAAAGTTAGACATAAAATTTAATTTTGTATTCTAGTGTGTGAATGAATTTTGCTCATGTTTTTTTTTCAGGTTCGAGGAAGTTTTATAAATACATAATTTCTGTTTAATTGTGTTGATTTCTTTAAATGGTGTTTAATGCCACTTTTAGTAATTTTTCAGCTATATAATGTTTTAAGGGATACGAAGGCGGAGAAAACCTCCGACCTGGTAGGAGAACTGGCAATCCTTGTCAATTAACATTGGGGTCGAGTTCACCCTGCCTGCAGTGATTATTGTGTTGATATTATAAGAATATATATTTAACTTGATTTATTTCTGTTTCTTTTACATACATGTATATATTCCATTTCAACACAGAAATTGTTGTATATAATTATTATTTGCTTGTGTGGAAACTTGATAGTTGTTATTTGTTTGTGTGAAAAGGGGGGAAGGATTCCTTTAATTTATTACTGGTTGTTGTGTGGTAAGGGTGGGATTCTGCTTTTTATTGTTCATGAAAATTTATTATTATAATGTAATTTAATATAGATTGTTCTATATCCAATGGAAACACACCTTGAAATAATTTCAAACCCCACTTTGTATTGTTTTAATGGATGTTGATTGATGCAAGTTATCTTGAAGAGACTTAAGGTCTGCTTCTTCCATGGGTTTGAACCTTTTTAGTGGTGGTGGTGTTGGTTTGACAGTATTAAGTGTTGCAGGTTCTGGATCAACGTGATGAGGTTGATCAAACTGAGAGAAGACATTCTCGGGTGTTTCAGCTGCAGAAGTTGCTCGATTTCTGTCCCTTTCTGGTAAACTTTCTTCCACATTTATATTTGTAGGATAGAGATCAAACATGTCCAAATTTGCTAGTATATTATCTTCATCATCGGAAGTTATTTCAAACTCTATATCCATATTTTCGGGTAGGCTTAACAGAAAATCGCCGAATTCCTCGGCCATATTCAGTATTAGAAGCAGACGTTTTTTCAGCATCCTCTTTTAATTTGATTCAAATATCATTTTATTTTAAATTTTCTAAATAATCAACAATCTGTTTGTGTTATTATTGTGTCATTTTTAATCGATAAATAATTTTTTTTATTCATTTCAATCTCCCGTATTTTGGTTACTTCACTAAGGAAGCGATAAATCAATAAAAACTAGCCTCGGAATTACGGTTTCATTGAGAATTGCAATAAACGATTCGACGTCATCTGCGACATTTCGAACCAATAGAAATGTAGGATATCGATGAAAGACATATGTAATGGACAGATCTGTTCTAGAGGTTACACCTGTCTTTACATGCTAGGCACAGCAGCCATAGATGTTATAAACTGACACGAGTTCGATTCCCGAGGTGGAACGACTCTAAAAATCAAATCTATGTGAACAAATGATTTTCAGAGTGGAAATTACAGCGACATTGTTTGGTTAATTTATTAGATCCAATGTTGAAATACAATCAGATGTTTGGCAAAAAATAAATAGACAATTATAAATATAAATTCAAAACGAACTATATGCACGCATCTGTATAATTGCTTACAGATCCATTCTGATTGTATGAAAATCGTTGTAATTGAAGCTCAGGTCGCACAAAAACATTATGTATGTAAATGACATGTTCAACCAAAAGTAACACTAGGCCAGTGAAACTCCGTTTTTAGCGGACGAATCTGGTCTAGAGGTTGCACCTCTGTCTTTACATGCTAGGCGCAGCAGCCGTAGATGTTATAAACTGACACGAGTTCGATTCCCGAGGTGAATTACAGCGACATTGTTTGGTTAATTCATTAGACACTTATATATATATATATATTATATAAATTGTCCTCTTGGAGTCGTTTGCAGTTTATTGTTCCATTTATTAAAGTCTTTAGTACTGAGGAAAGTGGACTTGAAGCTTGAATGATTTTACTATATGATTTATCTTTTTGTTTATTTTTTGTGTTTATGTATGCCTTCAACCCCTCACGGGGTATATGTGCTTTATTTAAATAAATTATTATATAACCATAATAAGAAAAATACATGTATTTTGTACAATGTATTCTAGTTTGATAAATATTATGTTTATTTTATTAATTTTTATAATTTTTGCAATCGTTTTAAAAAGTTTACCATAAAGGTTATAACCCTCAATTGTAACCCTACCATTCTTATCGTGTAATGGACCAGTAATCATGTTGTATAATATATCTCATGCTTCAATGTAATATAAAAATATTTTTATTCAAATTAATAATCCTAGTTTTACGAACTACATAAATATAAACAATGTTTCGACACAAGCTGCGTATCGAAAAAAAAAGAAAATACATAAAAAAGATCAATGAACATGTTTGAATCAATGAGAGTATGCATACGTAATGTAGATTACAAGCTAACATTCATCACTGACTGTGGTTTCTAATATCTAAAGTACAATTTGTAGTCATTGTGAGTAGGTTTTCCCATCTGCACATACAATGTCGTTTTTTTTAACTTCAATGATTTCCGTTCAAAAATAAGAAGTGATAAAGATCATGCATAGTCCAACTTGTGTGACACTTAAGTCATGTTGTAGACATTACAAGGTCAGATAGTACAAATCAAACCCAATCTGGATAAGAAATATTTGTTTGTTGCAACTTTTAAACATGAATATACATGTTTTTATTGTATGAGGTTAATCTTAAGTACGGAGTGATAAGAATTATTGACAAAACTGGAAATTTACGTATGGATTATTATTTAATGTACAAAATCATTATTTTTTATTGGACAAAACGTGTTCAGGTAATATTCATTAAGGTATAATAATTTGTGGCAGTCAGGTATCATGATCATGTGCCAGCTGGAATCATCACTTTTCAGGACGGGAACAACTTAACAAACAATAAATCAAGAGGGAAATAAATGATCCAACTTTAAAAAACTATGGACGGAGAATTTTTAATCGGCCTAGCTTCAGTGAACCTCCATTTTTTCGAAATCTTTAAAAGTGGCGTTATCGTGCAAGGAGCGTGGCACTACTCTAACACGTCGTTCAGTAGGATATATAGCCAGGCTTTCCGTATATCAACCTGACAAACGCCACCCTAAAGAGAAGGCCTACCTTACACGTCACATTGCACGCGCATAGCAGCTCTCATGATTGGGCACTGGGAACTATCTTATAGTACTAAAGAAAATCTCAGATTCTGTTTCGCTGGAGCAAGCAAAATGCAACTATTGCACTAAAATAAAAAACAAAAAAACTGAGCATGCATAGATATTTCAAAGCAATTGTCACAATAGCTGCTGCTAAAGAAGAGATTGTCATTATTTATAGACAACACACTAATCAGTGGTATTTATTGCCTGCAACATTGATACTGCTTCCGTCAGCGACCTGGGCATTATCAATGTTGCAAGCAATACCACTGTTCCAAGTGCAGTCAATATATCATGACAATACCATCAGTATAAGCAGCTATTGTGTAAGTATTGTTGAGTATTACATTTCTGCTTTAATAACTAATTCCGGATTGTGGAGTTTAATTGTGAAACATTATATTGTGAATAATATGTCATGGAATCGCTTTACTAATTATTAAACACTTAACTACTATGTGACAACATTTTCTCAGATCATTTGTCAATGTTTTTCCCCGTCTTACTGTATTGGATGAAAATAAGAGATCACGTGATAGTATTTTCATAATAATAATAAAAAAAAAATTATTGTGAATGGTCGGACATAAATAGTTTTGAAAGTAGAGTTTACATTAAATGTAAAAACAGGTTGATCTATTTAAATGAACGGGTTGACTTGTGATTATATAACACGTGTTGTTAAAAAGTATAGGAATTACCCCCCAGCTACAACGAAATGATAAACATTAATATTGATTTCTAACATTATTCGTAAAGGTGTAAATCAAATTGACCTTTTAAAATGTTTCAGACTGACGCAATATGCAATATTTCATAACATTTGTTAACAGGTTGTATCATGTAAAAAATAAACATAGGCGTACAATTACAGATACAAAAGTGCGTTTATACAAACCCACAGCCAACGTAACATCCGAGATACATCTGAAACAAAATCTTGGAATTATAATTGATGCTCTATATATTTCCAGTTATTGTAAAGTATGTTACCATTTCCGACCGTTTTCACACAGTTATTGTTCATTGGCCGAGAAATAGCGTTTGATTGGTATTTAGCAACGATTCAACCAAAATCCCACCTTGGCAAAACAACACAATTAACAAAATAGAGCCATTGCTTTTCTGTGGAAAATAGGCGAGTAATAACATAAATAAATTCACACGTTTTTGTACAGTAAAGGATCATTTCAAATGTACAATAAGTAAGTAACAACACAAGTACAGGTTTGTTTGATAATTTACATTTCAGAAGTGCCTTGTAATTAAATGCCAATAAATTGCTATAATTTACCAAAACTATAAAATTTAAATGTTAAAGTGACATTTTTAAGTATTAATTGTTAACGAGTCGTACAGATGTTCTTCGTTATAGGAACGGATTTCTTCGTAACATGCGTCATATGTGTGAGTATTGTCCTTGGTGTTACTGGAAATATCAATGTACACAGGTCCCTGGATCTCGTTTTCCAACGGAGTTTGAAATGTCTGTGACTGGTGACTTTTCTTACTTTTTTCTATTTGTACTTTTGTAAAAGAAAATTTGCTTGAGATTTTGAATCTTAGTCACATGCATATTTACAACACCCAACATCACAAGGTTTTTTTGACGGCAAGAAATAATCAAAGTCTAGACTACATATTTTCATATTACAAATCACATTTCATTTGTCTTTGTTTTATGTATTACTATATCGAAAGGTAGGTTCTAAGCTTCCGCATTATTACAAACAATATGTATTGAAGATCTATTCTAACAGTTTTCGGAAGTGATTCTTCTTGGTATCTTTATTTATTAATGTTTGTCTCCTTAAATCGTAAACTTAAGGTATTTTGTTTGACATATTTAACTTCAGACAAGACTCTTAGGACAGTTAACTATGAACAAATTTATCCATTCTGGAAACCATTAACAATTCGAAGTATTTTTGGGAGTCGGAAGTGCATCTAAACTTAAGATTGTATATTTACGACATTATGGTATACAATATAAGAACTTTAAAGAACAAAATGATTTAGGCGAGATAAATCAATACGCATATAATACCCTTAAAATCCTCGGTAATCAAAACACTGCTACAGCCAAGTCAAATCAAATGTATATGGTCATACCAACTTTAACGTTAGATAAATACAACTCTTTACTCTTGCAAAGCCAAAGTCAGTAACTTGAGTTTTATGCACGTATTGTTACAATTCAAATAATTGTTATCCAAGTTCGCTTAAAATGTCAAAATTACGGTTATTGTGGCCTCAAAGTCATTTACAAGGTTGTTTTTGAACTGACTATGAGTAACGTAAATTGGGTGTCCAATTTAAGGCAGACACTTCTTACTCATTTGGAGTTAAAGAGTTGGAGTTGTTATTGGCTTTCTATCGTTTACCCATTTTCTGTTTTTGTGGCTTTTGCCTTTAGTGTAGTATTGCGTATGTTTATTTGAATCAAAATTTGTTGCTCTTGTTTTTATGTCGATTTTTAAGCACCTTCGAACTTTAGCAAACAATCTAGTTTGATGGATGTTTTTTGACATTTTTTTAAAACAGGGAAGAATACGTCTTTGACGGTGACATTTACATTTAAATGAACCGTGCATGTAATAATTGTATACAATACCTCCTTCGCAGTAAGATGCCCACAACAACACATATAACTGCTACTCCGGCCAACCCTCCTGTTATACCAGCAACTAAACGAGATATGATTAAGTTTGAGAACACATATTACTCAAATTTTCCAAAACGTTATGTATTGTTTAAACATTTTAAATTATAAATGTTAAGCTCTATAACATAGGGAGGATCACTATTTCCGCTTGTTCTGGATATTTTAATTTGTGAAAGGTCTTAGTTGCTGCCGCATAGGATTTAAAATAATGCATACGAAATTGACTCGGTAATACAATTATGATTAACACAACATGCAAATCGCGTTTAATTATTAAATTGTTTCCCCAGCCCTTGAAGTTTTCAATGTCGTTTTGGTCATTTTTAGGGAAATATGTTTCATTCAAGTTGTAGACTAAGAGGTAAATTGTACTTTTTATCGGT
This sequence comes from Limnoperna fortunei, assembly GCA_944474755.1. NCBI lineage: Eukaryota > Metazoa > Mollusca > Bivalvia > Mytilida > Modiolidae > Limnoperna > Limnoperna fortunei. The sequence continues at coordinate 75,424,213 of OX104117.1, read as the reverse complement.
GTTGTAAACCTACATTTGTAGTGTAGTATTAAAAACACTAAAAGAAAAAAATCATTGTCGGCTTATAAAAACCCCAAAATCGTTCTAGAGTCAAGTTGCGTTAGCATATGACCGAAAACGATGAAGCCCAATTTAGTAGCCTTCTACAGACCTGCAGTATGCTACAGTTCAACAATTTATATTTATGAATGATCAATAGTTCAAACTTAAATAGGATAAAAACAAGAAGCAAACAATATTGATTGGAAAAAATAGGTTTGATAACTTGCTAAGTGATGTGTCTTGATTCGACGAAACGCGCGTCTGGCGTAGTAAATTCTTTTAACCATGATATCTTCGATTTTATTAATTTTGCAGTTAGAAAAGCATGGATAGCTAGGTTAAGACAGATTTTTGCTTTTATTGCTTCTTCGATGGGCCTCATTGTTGCCGAAATCAACTTTGAGAATATTTATAGAGAAAACATTTTGGGTATAGCTAAATACGTTTGCCATTGTGGACGTGACTAGGATCTGCGTAATGACAACCTAAAAGAAGAGGGCGCAAAATATCTTCCATTAGGAACGCTGTGGCATGGGCAATTTTGGATTTCAGTTATGGTACCAGTCACAGCGCCACATGACAAGATTAATCATTTTAGTCTAATCTGTCATAGAAAAGAAAAAAATATCTTACTTGATTGTAAAGACAAACTGACGTTTATTGTGTGCTCAGGCATTAGAATTGATGTAGTTAAAATTTCAGTTGTCTTTTCTTTCATTGGTATTGATATCGACATTGTAAACTCAGTCGGCTCATCTGGACTTGTTGTCAGTGTTGTAAACATGAATGTTGGCTGTACTAAAAGCGAGAAACTTTTATTAGCTATAACCTTTTTAGCTCATCTGACCCAAAGGGTCATGTGAGCTATTGTTATCACTTTGCGTCCGTCGGCGTCGTCGTCGTCGTCGGCGTCTGTAAACTTTTTACATTTTAATCTTCTTCTCTGAAACCACTTGACCAGTTGAAACCAAACTTGGCCATAATGTTCATTGGATGGACCTTTACAAAGTTTGTGTTTTTTATTTGGATTGGAAAACCAATATGGCCGCCACCGCAGGACTTAGTTTAACATAAGACCCTATGAGGAAAAAGTTAAAAATGACTTCTTCTCTGAAACCGGTTAACCAATCAAAACAAAACTTACTAGCAATATTGTTTGGATGGTCCTTTATAAAGTTTATGTTTTCTATGCCAACTGGAAATTCAAAATGGCCGCCACCGCAGGACTTAGTTTAACATAGGACCCTATGGGAAAAAGTTTTAAAAGGCTTCTTCTCTGAAACCGGTTAAGCAATGGAAACAAAAACTTACTAGCAATATTGTTTGGATGGTCCTCTATAAAGTTTGTGTTTTTTATGACAATTGGAAATTCAAAATGGCCGCCAACATATAACTTAGTTTAACATTGGACCCTATGGGAAAAAAGTTTAAAAGGGCTTCTTCTCTGAAACCGGTTAACCAATCAAATCAAAACTTACTACCACTATTGTTTGGATGGTCCTTTATAAAGTTTATGTTTTTTATGCCAACTGGAAATTCAAAATGGCCGACACCGCAGGACTTAGTTTAACATAGGACCCTATGGGAAGAAGTTTAAAAAGGCTTCTTCTCTGAAACTGGTGAATCAATGGAAACTAAAACTTACTAGCAATATTGTTTGGATGGTCCTCTATAAAGTTTGTGTTTTTTATGACAATTGAAAATTTATAATGGGCGCCAACACAGGACTTAGTTTAACATAGGACCCTATGGGAAAAAGTTTAAAAGGCTTCTTCTCCGAAAACGGTTAACCAATGGAAACAAAAACTTTTTAGCAATATTGTTTGGATGGTCCTCTAAAAAGTTTGTGTTTTTATGACAATTGGAAATTCAAAATGGCCGCCAACACATGACTTAGTTTAACATTGGACCCTATGGGAAAAAAGTTTAAAAGGGCTTCTTCTCTGAAACCGGTTAACCAATCAAATCAAAACTTACTACCAATATTGTTTGGATGGTCCTTTATAAAGTTAATGTTTTTTATGCCAATTGGAAAATTAAAATGGCCGCCACCGCAGGACTTAGTTTAACATAGGAACCTATGGGGAAAAGTTTAAAAAAGGTGTCTTCTCTGAAACTGGTTAACCAATGTAAACATAACTTACTAGCAATATTGTTAGGATGGTCCTGTATAAAGTTTATGTTTTTTATGCCAATTGGAAATTCAAAATGGCCGCCAATGCAGGAAGTAGTTTAACATAGGACCCTATGGGAAAAAAGTTAAAAATGCTTCTTCTCTGAAACCGGTTAACCAATCATAGCAACACTTTCCAGCAATATTGTTTGGATAGTCCTCCTCTAAAGTTCATGTTTTTTATCCCAATCGGAAATTCAAAATGTCCGCCACCGCAATACTTGGTTTAACATTGGCCCGTTTTGGAAAAAAAGTTGAAAAAGGTTTCTTCTCTGAAACCGATCAACCAATGGAAACAAAACTTACTACCAATATCATTTTAGAAGGTCCTTTATAAAGTTTGTATTTTTTATGCCAATTGGAAAATCAAAAGGCCACCACGCAAGACTTAGTTTAACATAGGACCATATGGGAAAATTTTTTCAAAGGCTTCTTCTCTAAAACTGGTTAACCAATGGAAACCAAAACTTACTAGCAATATCGTTTGGATGTCCTCTGTGAAGTTTATGATTTTTATGCCAATAGGAAAATCAAATGGCCACCACAGCATTACACAGATTACTTCGTTTAATATAGGACCCTATGGGCAAATTGAAAAAAAATTCTTCTTTTCTATAAAACCGGTTAACCAATGGAAACAAAACTTTCTAGCAATATTGTTTGGATGGTCCTCTTTAAAGATTATTGAAAATTACAGGACTTCGTTTAACATCAGGGAAATGCAACATTTATTGCCTATAAAATCAGGTGAGCGATACAGGCTATAAAGAGCCTCTGGTTTTCCTTAAAGTAAAGAATTGTTAGATAGATATCTTGCCAAATAAGTCTACTTGTATGTTGAAAGTAGAAAATGGAACTTTGCAATGTTGGTTAACAATATCAGGTTGTGAAGTTTTAATTTTTTGAAGCGCTAGATTGTTTTGGTTTTGTGGTCAAACATGTCTAAGTTGGCTATGGACGAATTAATCTGTATTTTAAAACGTAGGTACACCAATTAGAAAAGATTATCATAATAAACAACAATTTGATAGAATTAAAATCACCTTTTTTATTTGATTTTTCATGTCGATGATGCGGTTTCGAAACGGACACTAAATAGTATACTTTATAATTTATTGAAATGAAGTGATTATAACTCTAAAATCTTCTGTAAATTCAATAACTTGTTTGTCAGCACACTTAGTCTATGTTCTCCGTTGTAAGCACTTATTGTTTGACAAATGATATCTAAAATACGACATGAAATTGTATGAAGATAATTAATGAATTAAATACTTATACATATTCGAGATATAATGCTTCGAATTTAACGACATGACTCTGATGTAGCTGTGTTTGATAACATAACAAAGTACTTTTTGTAGAATCTATTCATATGAATAAATGAAGGGCCATTTTTTGTCAAAGAGCCGATTTAAGCGCTAAACCCGTTAGCAATAAAATGCTTAATATTGCACACAGGTTAGTTACCTAACTCGCAAAACACAAATTAGCAATTATTATTATATTTAGGTTTAAAACATACCTGTTGTACTGTCAATTTCATGAGCTGGTATGCATTGTAAAATGACATAAACTTTGCACAAATAACACGATGCCAATATTTCACGTAGGTAACAACTATTCTCATTATCACGCAACTCAGAAACACGTGTCGTTACATTGTCACACTGCGGATAACTGTCACAGTACAGGAAGTGTCACCTGTATAAACTCTACGTGCTTCTATAACTTCAATACCATGTTTGTCGGCACACTTAGCACTATCGTCTCCACTAATTTATGACTGTTTGACAAATGATGTCTTAAATATTAAAGGAAATATTGTACAGATAATAAATGTATTTAATACGTAACAATTCTTAGCTGTTATCTCTCCAGAAATTCTATGGTCGTCACCATGACTTAATTGATCGTTAAGGGAAATCAGTGTCTCAAATACGATCTGACATGTTTGCTGAGTCATAGGTAGTGATTCCTATTCCTGGATTTGACTTTTCCCTAGACATGACAATGAGTAACTCGACGGGTGTCTAATTAGAGGCAGGTACTGCTTACTCGTCCGGAGCACCTGAATGCACCCAGGGTTTTTATTGGGTTCGGTTTACTCTTTCTGATTTTTGTGTTGCGTTTTGTCTATATCCGGATTTGTAACTGTCCCTTGACTTTTGGCTCTTGTTGTTCGGTCGGTTTTCTTTGCTATATTTCCTAGCGATAGATCAAATTAACTGATCAATGTACGTATCGACGTACATATGTGTAACAAGAAACAATAAAAATTCAGGTTATTATTAAGCAAACCAAGAAAAGTAGTAAAAATAAAGAGACCTTGATTTGATAAGACCATAATTTTAGGCAAGAGTGTCCATTTGAAGCACACATTGATGAACTGTGATTTTGCTTGTTATGTCCCTCCATATGCACAGATGTTCGGATCCTCCCTCGTCCGTTCGTTCATCCGCCCCACCTCAGGATTACATTTGTGTTGAAGCCTTTTTTATGAAGATGACTTCACATTTTGGTTCTCGGTAAAAAGGCTGATGCATTACCTACTACTATGTCTTATAGTTCACTCTTGAATGAACTTAAAATGTGGTGTTTACCAATATGTGTCCTACCGAAGGTCAGGAGTTCTCTCTGGGTACTACGGCTTCCTTCCCAATAAAAACTAGACGCCATGATATAGCTGAAAAATTGATAAAAGTGGCGTTAAACATTCAAATAAATAAATAAATATGTGTCAAACGGAACATTAATGTCGCCGAGACACATTTTCTTGTTTTTAAACATGTTTTCGTGTTCTCGTGTTGGAGGTTTATACTTAAAGTGAATGTTTTGCTTGCGTTTCCTAATTATTAGATATTTTAAATTTTTGTTACAAAAACCAGTAGAAAAGATTCAATAAAAAAAATCCATGTTTATTACTATGTCTCTGTTCTTTACATGTCATAAATCGTCCTTGACGTTTTCTACGGTTATTTAATATTGTAAGTCAGCCACTTTTTAAAATGTTTCCAATAGTTCGTCACCTTTCATGACATAAACGGTATTCGGACAAACCGTGATACGTTTCCCGCGTCAATCGATAAAGCCTGACAGTTTTCGAACAGACAAAATCCACTGCACCTATGCTGCACTTCCGTTTCACTGTAGGTTAAATTTTATTATAGAAAATCGCCCTATCAAAATAAAAAACCGCGGCATTTCAAAACGCTGAATATCTCCAGGAAATAATTGATCATATCACAATATACCTTGTGTGGTCTACAAAAACATAAGCTCGACCATACGTTGTAAACAGTTGTCATTTGTCGCGCAAAAACCCTCACCGAAACACGGTAACTTGCAGTATAGTCAATTGAACGGAAAAATTAATCAACTATTCATTTTCCACTGCGCCGTTTCAACGTGTGTAACACCCAACAAAAATGTGCTTGATATTGTAACATGCATCAGGAACTTGAAAGCGAGTGTATAGTAAATTTTATTATAGACGTGTCCTATTTTATAAATACTTTGATTTGTGTGTGTTAACTTTTCCTTTGTGCACCATATGTGAAAATAGTGTACTTAAATACATTATTTAATTGAAATCTATTTGTTACTACCCATTACTTTTATGGTTGTGAATTGGAGTAATTAATGATTAGTAAATGAAGTTATATTTGTTATATTTATTTGCCTTATTCTGTAAGGCCTTTTAACAGTAAGTCATCAGTCGAGGGTGACATTTGATGATTTTAATGATTTCTTCTTTTATATCAGTGATGTTAAAAACCAATTTAAAAAAGATAGTTTATTACATTTACGGCCATGAAGGAGAGACCTTTTATTTAAGAGTTCTATAAATTAAGTAGGTACATTTTTATTGTTTTATCTCTGTTCAGGTAATTTAATATTGGCATTGTTTGTTGTTTAAAAACGCACTGACATATATTCGAGATAAAATGTTTTTGCTCTAACGACATGACCAACAATCTACGTTTAAGAAGAAACTATTACATTTTCATTTAGTCGTAGACGCTCTAACCTCGTTAGTATGTAAGTGCTTAATATTGCACACACGTTAGTTACATGAATCGAAATTTTGCACGACATTTTAAAAATGTAATGATAAGTCTAGACATATTACAATTCAAGACATTTAAATCATTGCAGCTATTTATGGTGTTCTAACAAATACTATATTTATACAGTATTTGTTTACACTTAATTGCATATAGTTAGATTTTAAATTTATTTTAATATATGTATTTGATATTTCTAAATCAAAAATTATTATTGTTTTGGTGTTGCACGTTGGTATTAATTAATGTTCGATTTTGTTAAATATTCTGTATTTGTTTTCTTTTCCTTGCCACCTGAAAGTGTGTATGTAGATGGTTTTATGTTTTACTTTTTAAAATTATGTCGAATAAATTTATTGTAGCTTGCGATAAAACCGAAGCAAACTAACAAGTCAAGATAAAATATTTCTGTTTGCTTATTTAAGATTAAATAATAATAAAACAATAAGAATGTGTTTACAAACTGGTGTCTGGCGTAACAACAAAACAGAAAAAATTAAAATGTCATTTGTTCTGAGAACAATTGGTAGGTCTTTCCCACTGTTCCTCCAAAGTCAGAAAATTAGGGTAATGCTATGGGATTTTGTGTCTTGCTATAGCACAAAATGTCACTTACAGTCTTAAAAATGAGTTATTTGAGTAACGAAAATGGTCCCGATCCAAAAACTATATGGGACAAATGGTCACTTCCGGTTATGAAATGACATATTTCAGTAAGTACATCATTCTGATTCTAAAAATATATGGTTGCTAAATACCTTTATAACGGGCACCTTGTTGCTATGGTATGGCCTTGACCTATGCCCTTTGACCTTTAGCTCAAATTGAAGCTATTTTCCTACTGATCATGTTAAATCTATTTGTTTACTATATTATCTCCCATTTTTTCCCCACTTATTCTCTGCTTCCATCTTATATGGTTTATGAGATCTAGTGCTTACAAGACCTATGGTGACCTTTGACCTTTACATTTGACCTTTGACCTTGACATTTAAAAATTTTTTCAATGTAACATATGTCACTTAGGATCAATTAGAATTTTTTTTAAGCGTTGCGACATTTTTTAGGGCAAAAACATGTAAACAGGAAGTTCATTGGAAGAAAACATTTTGCATGTTTAATCATAGCAATAAGACAGCTTATTAACTTCAGATTTTGAGTATCTGTTACGGTTTCTGAATTTATCTGTTAACAAGGTTTTCGGTGTTGGGGCAGATATCTCTGTTACTAAAAGTTGATCGATCTAAAAGCATGAGCCATGTCATCTCCGATATGATCGATTAATGGTACCAAGTATGGAAATGATATGTCAGGACATTTTTTGGCAAACCTCCGCGGGAGAAGAAAAATAATAATCATAAGAAAGGTAAGATGGTCTTCCCACTGGAGTGGGAAAGACCCAAATAATAATAGTAATAATCATAAGAAATACAAGAACGTCTTTTCACTGTAGTGGGAAAGACCTTAATTACGCTGTACAATAATCAATATTAAGAATACTGATACAATCTTCCTGAACATCAAATATTTTGATGAGGGCGTGACTATCTACGCATTATGAATCACAGAATTAAGAGCAACGTGCATTAAAAATTGAATTAAGATTGAATATTGTAGGAATATAATTAGCCTTGGAGGACCACGGAAGTTTCAAACAACAACAATTACGACGCATGTTCTATAAATTTTTTGACGTTGCTATGCAAAACCAAATTTACCGCCGCCATTTGTACAGTTTAATATAAATAAATGATATTTTAAAAAATGTTTCACTTTTAACTTGATGTGTATCACTTTCCAAGAAAGACAAGGCTTCGCCGCCGGGGTTTGAGGCTTGAGTACCCGCGGTGAAAATATACCTTTTATTCTAAGTATGTGTAATACATTCCAAGAGAAGCAAGGCTTTGCCGCTTCCGTTTGCAAGGAAAACAGCAAAGGCTGCATATACCGATCAAAATGGTTGGGCTGCAATACTAAAGGAAAATTTGCGTGTAGAAAGGAAGTTGTCGATATTAAACCGTAATCGTTGTTTATAGATTAAATGCTTGTTTAACGTCCAGGGAGCAATATATGAGTAATATTCAAAATGAGAACAATGAGCAACACAGTAAATCAAGAAACAGGCTTGAAGGCATCGGACAAAATTTTAGTTGCCACTAGAAGGGTATAGAGAAGTGCTAGGTGTTGATAATTTACCGTTTGTAGTAGCTACAGTTATCTAGCCTACTTGTTTTTGAAATATTTTTGAAATAAAGGATTGCCAGTTTTCCTACCGCAGTTCGAGGGTTTTCTTGAGTACTCCGGCTTCCTCCCGCATGATATAGCTGAAAAAGTGCTGAAAGTGCTGAAAGTGGCGTTAAACAAAAATCAAACACAAAACAAACAAAACGGGGGTAGATTTTTCTCTAATTAATAAATATGAAAATACAAATGGGAGAGTAATACTTGTCAACATAGAAATTGGAAACAATATTTATACTCCAATTAATATTTATGCTCCAAATATAGAACAAGACAGAAAGAAATTTGTCAAAAAAGTAATTAAGTTAATTCAGCAGTTCAAACTAGGCATTATAATTTTGGGTGGTGACATGAGGGAAACATTAAGCCCACAAGACAGAAAATCTAATTAAGGAATTAATAGAACCAATGTTAATAATACAAAAAATCTAATAAATAGAATTGACCTGATAGATATTTGGAGAGTACTGAACCCCAAAATATATCAGCTTACATTGCGACGAAAACAAATGACATCAATATACCTAGTAGGATTGCTTATTTTCTCATAAGACCGGCACTAATTAAAAGTACTGACCACAAAGCTAACTCAATAAAAATTGACTTTAATACAGAAAATAAAGGTCCGGGATACTTTAAACTAAATAATAACATTTTGAATGATAAGCCATAAACAACCAAAATATATATGATCAAGTGCAAATGACATACAGTAAGTATATCTTAAAATGTGTTATTTTGAGCCTTTTCTTCTAATTATCCTTCTATTTAATGCCATTTTACTGTATTTAAGAAAAAATAATATTTTCTGCTTGGTCTGGATATTTTTATGTGTAATACGTTTTAGTTTCTGCAGTTTATTCTAAAATTAATTAATGCTGAAAAATAGTCGGAATGTATTTACGAATAACAAAACACCAATAAAACTTATGGATAGTTTCAATAATTTCAAAAGATGTCTTAGACCTTACTAAATTGCAAAGGCGAGCTGACTTTAGTTGTGGGATCTTGTATCATAGTCGTTGTAGCTTTAGTTGTATATGTTGTTGCCGGCGTTGGTAGCGTCACGTGTTTGATCCAGGAAGACTGCATGAGCTTATTTGTAAATGTCAGCGAACTAAATATTTATTTATTGGGTTCTAAAAGCAAAACGAAATGTATGATGAAGTTCAAAGGACATACAGTAAGAATATCTTTAAAGTATATTTTTGTGCTAATTTTTATTTACCAATTAACCTTTTATTCAAGAAGAGTTTAGTGTATTCAGTAAAAGTAATATTTTCTCCTGCTCTTGATATTTTTATCTGTAATACGCTTTAGTTTCTGCAGTTTATTCCAAAATTAATTCATGTCGACAAATAATGGGATTGTAACGACTAATAAAATATCAATAAAACATTTTGCTAATTTGTATAAAAAAATGTGTAAGACCTTACTAAATTGCGAAGACGAACTGCTTTTAGTTGTGGGTTCTTGCATCATAGTCGATGTATCTGACGTTTCCGGCGTGGGTATCGTCAAGTTTGTGATCCAAGAAGACGGTATGAGCTTATATGTACTAGTCTCTGTATTAAATATTGATTTATCAGGGTCTAAAAACATTACAAAACACGAATAATCTTTAGAGAAACATTTGCTTGCTATTTTCCAGAGCCATATATCGTCTCTTAAAATGTCGAATTGATGCAAACAAGCAAACGTTTGAAGAACACGAAGTCTCGCAATTATATCATCGTTGTCGAACAATATTGAGTAAGCAGAAAATTAGTCGATATTTAAAATTGATATAACCAAGTAGAATGACATTTTGATTGAGAAACCCAAAAAGCATAGATAGTTAGGTTATTCTTACACCCTGACGATGATATCCTCTTTAGCATAAGCGGCCTTGGATATAACGCCAGTCAGGAGCATTGTAATTCAATTGTGACAGCGTTGAAATTGGAAGTTCGGATATTCTCTATACTAAGCATGTTTTATAGAGACAAGTTCAAGTAGACCGAAAGTATTATTATGTCATTCTCTTTATGACGTTCATTGTTTCAGCTGTTTACATTTCTCAGCTGAGTTTAGATTAAGATTTCATATTTTAAACGTGAAAATCAAATGTAATTTATATGAAAAATTTTGAAGAAAAGGTATTCCCAGTTCTTAAAAAGATTGACATGTGCATGTGATAATAAATTGCGTCCTATTATAAATTAACCAAAATGCTAATAGCTGAGGTTTTGACCTGGTGTTATATTTGAAAGGGAGACTAGGATATATAAGGTTGGAAGAGACATGCTGTTGTGCTGCTACTGCTGCAATGCGCATTATTTTGTCGAAATCTTCACAAAAGGTTCTTTATCTCGCAAGGATCTCTCTATAAAAAGGTTTCCGTGGTCCAAGACCAGTCTTTCCGTTACATAATCTGTTTCCAGCTCTTAACGAAACCCAGCTTTACAAAAAATTAAAATATCTTATTTAAAGACAAGCTGACGATTCTTGTACGATCTGGCATCAGATTCAAACGAAGTGTGACGCTCATATGTACATCAAAGGTTTCATCCAGGCTTTTGATTGTTGTACGCATTTATTATATCCCCGCTTTAAAAAGACGGGATTGGGCCATACTGGTAGGGTTGCCAGTGTTTGACCAACAGAGAAGCCCAGGGCTTTCTCGGCTGTGGATAACGGAGACCCTATCAATGTGGGGTTGTCATGTCATAATGTTGAAAGCCTGTCCGCCGACCATAGTGGGTGACGTGTTTGCCACGCTCGTTGCACGATAATAACCTTTTTTAATATATATATATTTCGAATAAAGAGTAGGATCAATGTAGCCGATTCAAAAGTCCCAATTTCGCTGCCCAAACCCAATACTCAATAGTGTTTCAGTGGCAGTCTGAATTGTGTTCCCTATGTCCCATCCCACTCCATTTTTCCATTGATTTGTGTGTTAACTTGATCTCGTCCTGAATAAACTAAATACTGGTCGCTGGACGTTAAACAATCCAATCAATGAAAAGTGGGTTAAATAGTAATGGAGTATCCCTTACACTTTTTCCAACGAGCTACTTCTAAACCAATTCATGAAATCTGATGACATTTTTTAGAATCTGTCAAACGTGCCACTGTGCACCTTATGTTTAACATTTTGATAAAAATATTTTAGTTTTCCATAGTAAAAACAGAAACTCTAGGGGTTAAATCTGTTTTCCTCAACACAACCTACTCCACTGAATAGAATTTGATCAATTTGCCTATAGACAGATCAGATCTTTCTGTTAAGTAAATACAGTATTTCCAATACACAGATTTAAAAAAAGATTGTCATAGTGAAAACAATTTAATAAATTGTTAACAGTAGATAAAAAAATTGAATTTTGAATGACATTTCAGAGAAAAAACGGGACCAAATATTGCGTAATTAGTGATTGTTATTTAGATTCATTGTTATTGCTCATTACAATTTAAAAATAGTTACGTGTACGCTTATTTGATATAATATTGTTAAAGAACTTCATATTATTGAATGCTAAAATATCAATGTTTAAGAAAACGGCATGCCATAGTAAAACAAATATTCAGCCATTATTTAGAGGTAACGATAATTTCATCTTGTCACATTACAGATTGAATAAAAAACGTAGGAGTTCTGATTAAAAAAAATAGCAAAGAAAACCGACCGAACAACATTAGCCAAAAGTTACAAATCCGGATATGGACAAACACAATACATAAAACCGAAAACATAAAAAATAGAAAGAGAGTAACCCTAACCCTATGAAAACATGAGCGCACTCAGGTGCTCCGGACGAGTAAGCAATGCCTGGGTCCAATTATACTCCCGTCGAGATACTCGGGAAATGTCAAATACCGGAATAAGAAACATTACCTATGGCTCAGCGAAAATGATCGTATTTAAGAGACTGATTTCCCATAATGATCAATTAAGTCATGGTGACTACCATAGAACTTCTGGAAAGATAGCATCAACCTAGGTACAACAAACCTTTGTTCGAGTTGAAAGGCAGTCAACAGCAGTGATTGGTCTACAATATCGGAATACCGATCGCAAGATCTAGAGTAACTTACACATGTATAAGTTGTGAAATTTACAGCTAGAATGTTGCTGTCGATGGCATACAATTGTTCTTCTCGTATAGTGTTTTACATTTGATTTCTGTAATATGTTATACAAAATTTCAACTATGTATGAATATAGGACATAACAACATATGTATTTGGAACCAATTTTCAACGAGCTTCTTAAGAGTAATTCTTGTAATGATATACCTTTGTATCAAAGCCTTCCTATATCTATCTTGTGTTTTTAATTTTTCACAGTTAACAATGATTTTGTTCATGGTTAAAACCAGAATTTTACAGAAATTATAGTTAGTTATAAATTAGGGTTGTGTATAATGAAATATATTTAATATTTTGTATGTGTCGTGCGCCAAACCAAAACGGTTACTTATTATTCAGTAGGCAAGTTTAAAGTTCTATAGACGACCACCGTCTTAATTCATGACACATTTACAATAACGTCAAAACGACATTCAATAAACTTGCTTATTATAGTATACAAAGACGATAAGAACGGAAAGGTAACAAACAGAAAGTGAAAGCGAAATAAAAATAATACAATTATTACATAATAAAATATTAAAAAACTAGAACTAGAAAAATAAAATTATAAAAAAAGCAACAATTTTGTTGTGGTATAGATCTAATTAGTATATGTATAAATACACATAAACACAAATCTACCTACAGCTACATACACATACAAGAGTTAAAGGGAGTGAGCCAAATAAGATGTTTGTGTAAACCTCATAAACAGGAAGTGAAGAGAATTTCTATACCTCGGATGAGAAAGATATGTCTCACAGAAGATAGATATATTTTGCAGAGATGGACACAGTTCTGTTTAAATGTGTATAACCATACGGCCAGATGATATCCAAACATATTAAAGAACTCACCACTCATCTGCAATATACATGTTATAAATTTAAATGTCTCATGAAAAACTACATGTACGATATGTTGCAGAAATGGACAAAATAGTGTTGATTTGTATAAACACACAGCCACAGGTGATCCAAACATACTGAGGAGCTCATCAGTAACCAACATTGACACTTATTCCATCCTCATGGAAGTGGCATAACAAACAGTAAAGTTACTAAACAGGGAAAGTAAGTGTTAGTAGAAAACATCCAAGATGGAGAAGCCCTGAAAAGCTGATCTAGGACGTAATGCAGAAGGTCATACAAAGTCTCAATTTTCTCGCCATTATGGTAAGTTGTTGGAGAAAATTACTATTAACGATAATGTTACATGGTGTCGCCCCAAGAAGTATGCTTGTCCGCAGCCAAGTAATAAAGTTTGTGACCACAGTACTTCACGGAGGCCGCAGATGTTCTTGTTGTATCTGCTTTTCTCTTGTATTCTTTTATCTTGCTAAGCATTCTAAATGATTGAACGTTCAATGTATTACTTTAAAAGTAAACATTCTAAAAGGTAGAAGGTATAAAGATTGTTCACAATAAATATGCTACGCATCGCGATAAAGGTCTATAAAGCTTTTCTAAATTGTTATTTTGGGAATATATGTGGCAAAATTAAATTATATACAGATATGCTTCGTTCAATGCTCTGACAGCCAATATAAATAAGAGAAAATGAGATGATCAATACCGTAATAATATGTTTGCCATGGCGTCTAGAATATCATGTTTTAATCGACTGTAAAATTTTAGATCATTGCACAAAGTTATTAGTTATGTATCACCTGCGTTAAGAAGATTTAAGCCTGCATTGACTTAAATCTTAACCTAGTATAAAATGAAATAAAATAGTTAGATTGAACAATTTTAATAATCAGACTTATTTGTGGCAGTAAACAAAGACATCTGGGATACGGGATCAATTTTACGCAGCTTTTCCCGCTCCGAATTGGTTTGGCTACTACATGTTGATGTCCCTGTATGTGACAAGCAATATACAGTATATGTATTTTACTTGCCTACTATCGCATTTTCAATTTACTGATAAATTATTTGTTTGTATTCTTTTGTCCGTAGCTCGTAACAAATGAGAAAGGTCGAAGGCGGTTGAAATCAGTTTAATAATAAATGTTAAAGTTTCCAATGCTAAACTATAGTGAATCATTTACCTGCATGCATTGGTTTTTAAAATCCAAATATCAATATCAAAATATATACATAATTTTTGTTTCTAAATGATATTTTAATCACACTTAAGAGGAAGTACTTTGCGAAAGTTATCTGATATTTCTTTTCGCAATTTGTTTAGTTTCAGAAACGGATGAAAATGATGTCACAAACTTCTGACCTATAACAGTCAAATACAACATTATGTGGCAGGTTTCAACCAGTTGTTTGAATTCCTCCCCTATAATCCCCAACACTATATACAAGCAGAACGCCCATAAGTGAGAAAAAAACGGTACTTCATACAACTACAAAAATACAACAACAAATAATTCGTTATGTTACGGGTTGAAAATTTTAAAAGGAATCCGTTACATTGCCTTTATTGTCATACCCCAAATAAACAGATATGCAGAAACGTATTACTCACAACATGCAACAAAAAAGACACATACCCGCTACAAAAGCGGCAAATAATTATCAAAATATTATTTTCACATAAAACATTAATACAAATATAGGGCAAGAGATGACATTTAATTCGTAAAATGACGAAATAAATATCATAATAAAAAGGGAAATAAAAACAGAGAACTACAAAAGGAAATGATAAAAAAGGAGAGACACACAAGCTAAAAAAATATGGGCCTCTGTGGGTTAAGGTAGTTACTCTGCTATTGATCACGCGGTCTGCCAACACTGCGGTAGCAGGTTTGAGTGTCACTGCAGACAGGGTGAATCACTTTATATACTTTTATGTACGAAGTTTCTGAACACAAAAGAAAGAATGTCATTAATAAAGGATCACAAAATCAAAATATAAATCAAAATAATGCAAAACAGTTTTAGACAAACAATAAAATATCAACGCTTATTAATAGGAAACACCTTAGTTATAAAATTGAGAAATATACAAATGGTTAAATTATGCATAGCAAAACGATTACTTTAGTCTTTACAATTATACAGAAGGTAATAACATATGTAACACTTATTAAATATATCTAGAGCTTAAATAAATATCTAGTGCCATCAAGTCAAAACAAGGCAAATTACTATGGATAGGGTCTCGAATCTACCAGAAATTTCTGAAATCCAGCTCAGGCGATGCATTATTGGGGAAAAAATGAAGGGTAGCAAGGATATATTGAGACAAATTTTGAACAAAGATAGAACCATAACATGGATACGATATTATTAATGGACGGTCTTGTAGTAGCAGCAGTCCATCTATGAATCAAGTAAGATTTGATCCTACACCAGCATATTATTTTTTATATCACAGTTTAAATTCAACATTATATAAATATGTTTTTATCATATCGGCAATTTCAGTACCTATAAAGGCCACCGAAAGTGTCAACTTGCCCTGATTTACTAGTATCTGCAACAACTATAGAATTCAAAATATATGCATATACACGTTCAAATGTAAGTAGAGTCAATACAGAGGTAAATGCGTACAAAGGTTTAAATAAATGTACATATTACTAATTCCCTCTAATAATTTTACAATTTCATCTACAGCACAGAGGATAACGATATATTTTGCAAACATTTAAATTCAAAATTCCAAAATGCAATTTTTACAACATTTTGTATCATTTTGAATCAACTTTGATCTGTGTTTCATAAAAATATATACCAACTACTTTTTATCAATTATTCGATAACATATCTTGCAGTAAATGAATTTTCATATAGAAAAAATATCTTCCTTGTACACGAAAGAATTTGAAGCTGATAACAAAATTCGATGAGTCATGACAAAGTACTTCCTTTAACGGGGTGACAAATTAAAAATGATGGCACAAGTAAATATAATATTATTTATCATGATAATCGATGGATCGCATACATCACCAGATACAGGTAAAACTAAATATTTGTTTTGATGGTTTTATTAATATTTATGGTAAACAAATAGTAAATGTTAAATTCCTTTTTTGATAGGATTGCAACTTTGCTTTAAGTAAACATGTATTATAATCATACATGCTATGGGTTTGGAATTTATAATTTATAATGTGTATGCCGGAGCCATTCAATTAACAATATTAATAAAATGTTACTACGAATACATAAAACATTAACTACTCAAGAAAAAAACAGATGTAATTAATATATGGATCCTAAATTGATTGAATAGTTGCTAACGTACGTAGCACTATTTATTATTTTAGATATAACTAATTTCTTGTACACATTCATCGACCAAATCATTATAAGTTTATTATGAAATATATATCACGTAATAATTTCTATTACCTTGATTCATTTGTAGCTTCGTCATAATATATTTGTTTGAACTGAAACACTTTTGTTATTTCAGAACTTTATAATCACAATCATTTTTATGGACATTTTATGACATCTATGAGGAACGCCTATATAAACAGCAATATTGTAGAAATATTGGGAAATATTGTCCCAAGCAAGTGCTTTATTGCACGAGCTTGCGAGTGCAATAAAGCATCTTGCGAGGGACATTATTTCTCAATATTCATGCAATAACCCATTTATTACATAGTAATAATGTTTGTATGATTTTAAGTGACTATTCATTATATTTTCTATTTTGTAATATTTTACTAGGTCCAATATTATTATATATTCACTAAGTCAATATTACAAATATATATATTGATGATCATAAAATTAAAACAAAACTGATTTTTTTCAATCTTGTGTTTTTTATTTATTGCTCCTGATTGTTGTGAATATACAACGCTCTAAATTCCTGCTTTGAAACATAAACTTTTGCTTGTACACGATATTTAAATCCCGTTTCGTACAATTTACCGTCGATTTTTTTCTTTTGTTGGTCTATGAATTCTTTACTTTTAGGGGGCCACGGTGGCCGAGTGGTCCAGGTAGTTCGTCTACTATTGATCACGTGGTCTGTCAACACTGAGATTGCGGGTTCGATTCTCACTGCAGGCAGGGCGTACTCGACTCCAATCTTAATTGACAAGGGTTGCCAGTTTTTCTACCGCAGGTCAAGGGTTTTCTCCGGGTACTCCGCCTTCCTCCCCCTATAAAAACTGGACGCCATGATATAGCTGAAAAATTACTGAAAGTGGCGTTAAACACCATCAAACAAACAAACAAACTTTACTTTTATCGGTAATCGAATTCACTTCCATTTGTTTTGTTTCAATCATTTCTGCTAAATCACCCTCAGGAGCAAATCATGTACGTCATTTTCGGCCATGTTTGTTTACCAAACGACAGTAAAAGTAAAAAAGCGATGTTCCGAACACATCTGTACTTTTCCCGGAAAAGACCGAGACGTAGTGTAAAATATATTACTATATAATAATGAAAAATATTGAACGCAAATTTTATCAAGCACTGTACTAGAGTTTCACATTCTGATGAAGTTTTTTAATGACTATACTTAGGTCTTCCCAAATACCTGTCAAAACAGTTCTAACATTTCATGCTTGTTATTTTGTCCTAAACCTAAATGTACCACACAATTTTTTTTCCATTTTATTTTCTCACGCCTCTTAGGCAACTCGATACTGCAGCGGTAAGGCACATTTGGCTACGCCACATGAGTATGCCTGCTTGCAACATTGTAGAGTCAATAACTAGGGACACACAAAGTAGGATATGATCTAGAGAGTTCCGCGAATCAGCCGCATGCAGCAGAAATTGAGCCAATAGCAATATTATTGACAGCTAAAACGGTCACGTATACAGACTGAGATGAATGCAAAATGTATATACATATATATATGTGTGTATGTATGAAATACAAACACAGTGTGGATGATGGTAAATAAACTGACTGACTGAATATTTGCATAACATCCACCGCGCAATATTTTTAGTTATGTGTAGAATGAGAACAAGTTCACAAATAATGAATAACAACAAAATAGATTAAATAATAAGAACAAAATTTTGACTGGCACTGGAAATGTATGGAGAATTTAGCCGTTTGTAGCGGTTACAGTGAGTTTACTCTCTTCAGCTCACCTGACCCAAAAATCAAAATCAAAAATAAAAATAAAATCTTTAAAAAACCACACACAATGACTTCAACAAATATTTGACCTCGTGTGCCGATACGTACATCTCGTATTTGTCTCTGAAATTTTATAAAGCGGAAACGCGAAAGATGAAAAACGCGAAGGTGGAATCATAATTTGCATTTTCACTTCGCTCTTTCGTGTAAGCATTACATGTATTTGTATGCATGTTTGTTTGAAGTTTTTTTTAACACCATTTTCAAAAAATATATTACGCTATATAATATGGCGTCGAGTGTTTATAGAGAAAAGCTAGGGTACCAAGCGAAACCGCTGACATTCGACAGGAAAACTGGTATTCTTTGCAAATTTAGAGATATATAAGTTGAGCACACCCTCTCCATGTAAGGATCGAACAGACACACCGATCATAGTATATATCTGCTACCTTAACCACCGAGGTCAAATTTGTTTTGTTATAAACGCCTAAGAGATCATTTGTCGCCGTTTGATTAAATTTTTCTCTCCGTGCAACAATTACTAAGAATTCCGGCGTATAATACTTAGTAAGATTTACGACAAAAGCGAAAACATCTGTCACATGAATTAACCAGAATTAAATATCAAATAAAGTATAAACGTAACACGATTTTATTTGAGTTAAAACTACGACCATGTAGGCTTAAGATCATTTCTGCTTTTCATATTTTTGGCGTCACAATTTCGAGATTTCGTTTCATAAAATAACACAGGCGAAATACTTTACGATTGTAAAAGTTTCTTTGGTACCTATAAAATTGGTAAACAAAGTTTTAAAAAATAATCTAATGGATTTATTTTAAAGATTAGTTTTGGTACCTTTCTGTTTCGTTTACTCAATAATAAATTATAAATAGTTGACATTAATGGAAAATGATATTTTAAGAATTAATGTGTGATTTAGTTTACGATGTCTGTTATAGGCGTTCGATATTTAATTATGTATAAAGATAAATGTTTCCTGAAAAAATGGACGTATTTGAAATAAGTAACTAGGGTTCACAGTGCTGCCCAGCGCGTACTCAGGTGGCGGTCAGGCAATGCTCTTTCGTTGGCGTTTTCATCTCATAATACGGAAAAACCTAGCCGCGGCTGATTGATTAGTCATCTACTGTTTATTACATGCCTGTCAACGGGTTGTGGATTTTCAATATACTGCAGGTAGGGTGTGCCCGACTCCAACTTAATCGACAAGGATTGTCAGTTTTAACATGAGCTTCCTACCACCCCACCCACAATAACAACAGCGTAATTATAAGTATACTCTTTTAGCTACTTTTATTGCATGTCAAATAAAACTTGCGACAAGAAGCGCTGTATATTTGACCAAATTTTCAACTTAATGTGTAGTAACCAATGTGTTTAACTACAGTTCTCTGTAAAAACCACGCAGATGGTGGCAAATGAGTTTTTTAAAAATGGATAAATACTATTATCAAACTTAACAGTGTGTTATAACATAACGTTCAGCAGAGTGACTCAACCTAATATTGTACGTTACCATGGCAACAGGCTAAAACCAATATTGATTGGTCCGGGGTTAAAACTTTGTCTCAAAAAAGGAATTTTTTACAAGATTGGTGCTTACATAAAAAAAAATATCAACAAGGGTCTGGCTAAAACAATTTTATTGCTAATAAGCATCATCAAAAATAATATGATTTAAAAAAAAATTTATAATAATTATGGATAAGCTAACATGTTTTCCTTAGCAACTAAATATCATCCTTAGCAACCAGTATCAAATGGCTAAAATATCAATTTTTTAAACAAGGTGTGGAAAATTCTTGCAACCATGAAAAACTAAATACAATGATGTTTTTGTACACTTCATTTGTTAGTTAAAAGGTATAAAACATAAAATGTTTAAGCAATAGCGTATAACAATAGTAATGGGCAGTCCGAAAATGGGTCATTTTGAGGAAAAGTAGAAAAATTCAAATTTTGATAATCTGTTTTATTCTTTGTATTTAAGTGAAATATTTCTTTTGAAATGCAAATATTGGTCTAAAATTACCAGAATAAAAATAAGAAAGATAAAAAAATGAATACATATGGAACATACCCTGTCATGTCACCAATAGAAAAATAGACCAGAATTCATGGGTCCCCCGCCGAGCAAAATAAGTCGGCTAGTGAAACAAGTAGATAAGCAACGGATCTGAAAACACATCCCACTTTATAAGACCCCTATCTGAAGCTGCATACCAAATATCAAAAGCCAATGAATAGTATATGTGAAAAATCGGTTATGAAAAAAAAATGCGATGGACGCATGCATGGACTGATGCCTGGAATTTCTTTCTCCCCGCTCCATGTTGTGGTGGGGGGACAAAAGTGTCCAAAACTCACATTGAGTGAAATGTTTTATGACAATCCATTTTTGTATACCATTTGAAGATATCCCTGACAGGTCAAGGTAACTGTTATTCATATTTCAATGTTTTTGGCATGTCCTGACAAACTGTTATGATATTACCTAGTACCTTACATTAAAATATACAGGCAGTCATAGAACATACTTTTTATTGCAATTATATATTTATCTCACATAGCTTTTCACTAAGCTGAAAACCCATTTACTTAGCTAAAAAATCTAGCACACAAACACTTTCATCACTATTTTTTAGTTTAGTAACTTTTAACCTCCACAAGTTAACCTTTAATGTTGGAGAGAAAGTTACACCAAGTAAAACAAAATTGATTAAAAACAATCGAGTAAGTCTATAAGGAAAATAATAAAAAGCCCTGCTCAAGTTTGTTTATAAGTAAAAAAATCATCCTTAATGCCCCGGACATGTCATCATGAGGGGATAAAATTACACGATAGTGAAACAGACAGACTAAAAACAAAGTTGCTTTTGACAGAACATTTACTATAATAACAATAGTAATAAAAAATAAGGTATGTCTCCCTCGCTGGCACCATTAGAACATCTAATTGTCCACCATACATTAGTTAATTTAATAATTGTTGAGAAAAAAAATACTATCAAAGTTACTTACATGTAAATGGAAACTCAAGGTCAAGAACAAAAGATGAGGATGGTGCTGATAAATAAGCATATCACGTTTTATTATGATTAATTATGGTAGTATGACATGTACATGTACTTTCTGCTCATAAAAAAATAACATTGCTTTTGTTGTGTATTGAAAATTATCAGTCACTCAACCAGAAATGCAAAGGTCAAGGTCAAAAGATGGGCATGTAGCTGTGCTAAGCTACTACTGGGGCATATACATAACAACTTTTATAAATCTAGGACATATAATTCTTGTGATATGGAGGTGTTCATAAAACTTGAACATTGGCAATTACACGTTGTGAATATTGTCAAAGTCAGTCAACCAGAAATAAAGGTCAAGGTCAAAAGATGCAAATGTGACGTGCTAAGCTACTACTGGTGCATATGCATACCAAATTTCATTAACTTAGGACTTATAGTTCTGCTCATAAAACATAATTGTTGGAAGTTAACGCCGCGGTCAGTAAAGTCACGCCTATGTTTTACTCTGCTAGGAAGGCGAGACAGTAATAATATTATAAACTATAACTAATTCTCAAATGCTAAGTCTCTAATGTTCTGATCTTCAATACTGGCAAGGGCAGCTTCTAAGTCCTCATCCTCCATAGTATTTGCCTG
Organism: Limnoperna fortunei; assembly: GCA_944474755.1. Taxonomy (NCBI): domain Eukaryota; kingdom Metazoa; phylum Mollusca; class Bivalvia; order Mytilida; family Modiolidae; genus Limnoperna; species Limnoperna fortunei. Next base: position 75,401,857 of record OX104117.1, on the reverse strand, counting down.
CGGAACTTGTTTCCTTCTTGACACAGTAAGTCTAGAGAAGAAAAAGGGGATCTGGGCTGCATCAAGATACTGCAAAACATTAAAGCGTTTCGACCCATCCTCATGCCGAGCTTGCCGAATCTTCATTGCAGCATCACTTGGTGTAACTTTCTCTCCAGTTATCTCTCCAACATTAAATATTTCAGTAAGAAATTCCTTTACATCAGTTGAAAAACGCACAACTTTTTTTTTTCTTTCTTCAATGCCCATCCTCTTTCCAACTTAGGATTGCCAACATTGCAAGAAGCCTCTAAATAGTCATGGACTTCTTTAGAAAAAATCAGAGCACACTTCAGCCCATCTTAACTTAATTTCATCAAAAGTGGATTTTCTTTCCAGTCTTAATTCATGTTTTCCAAGTAAAATGTGGTTTTCTAAAGCACCATGTGTTTTATAGCTTTTGACACAACCATTTTCTGGACATTGAAACATATGATTAGTCTCTTGTGCTGCTGTTCTTTGGGTGATTCCGTTTCAATTCTTATTGTGGTATAACATGTAAAATCATTGCTTCGTATTTTGTTTTGGATATTACCATGCAACTCTGAGCCAACAAATTCCCTTTCTGTGACTAATCCTGTCTCTCCTTGCTCTTGTTTGGAAGAATATCCAATTAACTGAAATGGAAAAATATTTTTTTTACATTTTTTTAAAAATATATCAAACTTACAGGGTGTTACAATTCATGACCAAACTTTCTTGTATTTTGCTTGTTTTGTTTGTTTGATAGTGTTTGATGCCACTTTCAGCAATTTTACAGCTATATCATGGCGTCCAGTTTTTATTGGGGGAAGAAGCCGGAGTACCCGGAGAAAACCCCCGACCTGCAGTAGGAAAACTGGCAATCCTTGTCAATTAAGATTGGAGTCGAGCAAACCCTGCCTGCAGTGAGAATCAAACCAGCAATCTCAGTGTTGACAGACCACGTGATCCATAGTAGACGAACTACCTTGACCACACGGTCACCGAGGCCCCTTCTTGTATTTTGTCTGTCACACAGTAAAAATGGCATAAACAATAATATCAAGCTAGAAATCCACCACCAAAAGTGCACTGAACTTCAGAACCATTTTAAAAACATTTTTAGTTATAACTACCAAAGTCACTGCATCCTTTCTTGAGTAGCCATTGAGTTTCATAATAAAAGTCCTAGAAGAATTTTGAAAGTAGATCATTCATAAAAGTTAATGGAAGTGTTAAAATTTAATAATGATTTTTATTTCTTACCGTAATGCATATGTGCAAGTTCCATGATAATGGCTTGATTGCAAAACTTTATCTTAAGACCGAGGACAAGCACAACAAGGAATGAAATAAATGACATGAACATTGCATGCTTTCAACATTTTTCTGCTTGTCAATTGTTTATACATAATTTTTTTATAATTGAATATAAAAATGTTCTAAACTAAATAAAAACATTCAGTCATACATTTATGTACATGTAACTTGATTTTGTCCCACTGCATGTAAAACTGATTTTTTTAACTGGCCATGTCCTTGGCTATATGTGCAATAAATCTGTTACTGAGTGGGTGAAGGATTGACCTAATATTTACGACAAAAACTATACATGCGTCCTCACAAGTCAGGGTTTCTGTGACAAACTTAGCTGGGAAATTCCCGGGCTAGATTATTTTAGTATGACGTTCATCATTTAAAATATCAACCAATGAAATTGCATGAAAGAAGCAAGTGTTTGGTCGTGGTCATTCTTACTCATTCTTGAGTTGGAAGAAAACATAATGCAACTAATAATTAACGTGGTAATAACAAACTCCCTTGTTACAAAAATTTTATTGGATGTGCAATTAATCTATTATATATGAGATTGATTTACTTAAACGTGTGTGCATTCCTAGTTGTTAACTACCTAAAGTTTAAGAAGAAAAAAGATCAGATAGATGTCGGAAGACTTCATAACGGAAGTATATCTTTCTATAAATATCTTTTCTACAAAAAAAAACTATTTTTAAAACTAGTTCTAAACATATACAGATAAACATTTATATTGTCATTTTCTTAAGTCATACTAAATTGATATTCTGCATTGCATTATTACAGAACGCAAATGTAAAACAATATCTGACGCAGAGGAATACTTTGCCAGATGTGATGCAGAAAATATCATGACAATTGAGGAAGCGTGGCTTGAGCAAGTAAATAATAATTGCCAGAAGTCAATGACGTCAAAAAACGTCACTGAATTCGCCAAGACACAATGTGACAATCGCACTGAATGTACTTTAGAACAACTGCGCAATGAGTGTTACAGATGTTATTTGAATATTAATATTTATTGTAAAGGTAAGGTAATGTTAATGCAGTAATGGTTTTTACGTAATACAACTACGTGTTTGAATGCTGTTTAACGCCACTTTCAGCTGTTTTTTAGTTATATCAGGGCGTAGAGTTGTTATTGAGGGAGGAAGACGAAGTACCCGAAAAAGACCTCGACCTTCGGTGGGAAAACTGGCTAACCTTAAATTAACTAAGATATACCTAGATCTTCATACTTTGCTAGCGGCAGTCAAAATGTCCTACTCATTAGTTATATTTGTTCCAACTATATACTTATTTTCTGCTTTCTTGTTCTTTTTTATATTTTATGCACTATATATTGCCCGAGCAACAATTATACAATCTCGACTAATATTTTTGTTTAATTTGCCTGTTTGTCCCTTTAAGGCATTTAAAAAGAAACGATTTTGATTTTGTACAAGGAAAAATTTGTTTCGCGAACGGTCTTTCTTTCATCAATACAAGTTGTGTGTTTTCAGAACACCATAAATCCCTTTTTTACGTTGACAACAGGTACAAATAAGCACGAACAGTCTACTTGGATGACACTCTTGGCCACATCAATGACCAAAACAACAGTTACAACTTCTCTGATTCCAGGATCCATAATGAAATTCACCTTACAACCAAGTAAATTTTTTTAATTGATCACAATATATTAATATTTATAAATGCTTTATTAAAATTGGATTATTGTTCATCGGGAGACTCTCTGGTTGGTCGGTTTTCAGGTCATAAACCAGAAAATGCCACGCTCATGGCGCGATATAGACCCCTTTTGTGGATTTATAAACATGAGTAGGCTTATTGTAACCACTAATTACTTTCCCCGGTGATAATCGGCTGTCAATTTGTTATTGTCCTGAACAAAAGCGAAAAATACTGCTTACTGCACTTTAAGCAAACAACCTAAATTAAACGTAATACGCTAGTATCGTTTTAAATAAAATAAACAAATGTTTTCTTTGCAACAACATATTTATGCAATTTACTATAAGTATATTGTTCAAAAAAGAAACCAATATCGCTTTTGATTTTTTCCAAATGCAAATTATGTATTTTGTCAGGTGTAATGAAATTGTCTATTTAATCATCGATGTTTTTACAGTAAAGTTGTCAACTTCAAAGGTCTGTTCTTTTGATTTGCCTTTCTTGCTGTTCTAGTG